>PVKA01010268.1:0-65081 GCA_004027165.1 Ctenomys sociabilis
TTGCGTGAGACATCACTGCTGGTCCTCAGGCTCCAGCAGCACACAAGGAAGACATTAACATAGGCCAAGTCGAGGTCTTCAGTTGGACTTGTGCAAAGCATCACAGTGGGATGCAGGCCCTCAAGCCCTTGTGCCTCGTCTGTGAACAGATCTTTGCTCTTCAGCATTTGATTTTTTGTTACCATTATGAAATAATCCTCTAAATTATGTGTCCCCTATTCCCCTGTAAACTCTGATTACAGCCAGCCTTCCAACAGAATTGGTTTAAATGCATAATTTATTTATATTTACTACACAGACAATAGGGTAGAACACAATACATTTTTCAAAATATTAATTTGATTGAGGAATTGATTCAGTTTGGACAAGAAAATGATCGGCTGCCTTGCAATAAGGGGCATGACCACAGCTTCAGAAACTGGTGCCACTGTCCATGCTGGCTTTGAGAAGCTCAGCTTCTGCTCACTGACCTGGCTGCCTCAGTCTTCTGAAGCCTGTGGTTTCACCCACCGTATGGTGTTCACGGGAAGCTAGCTGGGCCAGAGGCGTCCCGAACTAATTCACCTTAGAAACAGCATGCATCAGCATCAGCATTATTCTGGGGAAAGCACGCCGTGCATTTGTATCTACTCCGAGGTTCTGGAAGGCAGAGATGTGGAACTGAGCCCTTCACAGGGAAACATTGGAAACCAGACAAATTGCAAAACAGGAGAAATGTCTGCTGTGCTAATCCAATATGGCATGAGTATTATTATTTAGGAAATATTTATGAGGACAGATATTTAAGATATACAAAACAATATTTTAAAAATATCTAAATACGAAGGGAAGAAATGTAAAACCTGACTTAATCCAACCTGACTGGATCCCTGCCTGGGGCTCACACAGCGGGAGGCTAAAGCTGGGGGCTCCAGGGCCCAGCGCTGGCCTCTGTCCAGGACCCTTTCTGGGTGTTGCCTGCCAATGTTCCACTGCTTCTGAGCACAGCAGACAGCAGTGTGCTACCTGGGTTGTGAACACACCAGGCCCCCGGGCAGGGTCCACCCTCCTTGCCAAGTTGCCTCCCAGTGGCTCCAGCTCCTGGTCCCCTCATGCACTGGGGTAGGATTGCAAACCATGAATTTGGAGTTCACAGGGATGAACCTGAAGGCAAAATGCTAAAAAATGCTTCATCTCTTTTGAAGTCAACACTAGAAAATATTCCTTCCCATTCTGTGTTTAGGGTCTGTCTTGAAGAACAGGAAAAGGAATGCTGTATTACATGCACATGCAGATGCAGGCGTACATGCGCACGCACAGGTACGGATTATACATAGCCCATGTAGCGCTGGTAGATGATTGCCATGCTAGTGCATAGTCATTAGAGTTTTCTTTCTAACTCCAGAGGGATTTTTACATACATACACACACACACACACACACACACACATATGTGCATGGGTATAGTGTTTTTTCTTGAAAATCAGAGCAGAATGGAAAGATTTTTACTATTGACAATTGTGCCCTCAAGTGTTAACAACATTCACAAGTGTTTAAGAAAATAATTAGATTCATTTCATCTATCATCCTTGTGCTATAATTATAAAATGACCTTTGCTCTATTTATACATACATACAAGTAGTGTGTTTTAATGGGAGTTTTTTGTGCATGTGTAAAAAAGAAACACTTCATAATAGCCTAATTCCCTAACAGAATTATACAACAGATACTAAATAACCTTACCTTGGGAAAAAAATTAAAGACACACTCAGTTATAGATCAGTTCCCTAATGTTCAGTTAAAGTCACTGCACTGAGCCATGCACGGCCACCTTTCTTGTCCTATCATTTGATGAAAATTATTTCCATGTGCCTTATGATTCAAGCCCATTCTGCTCTAGACAATAGAGTGAGTTCAAGCATTTCAACTTTCCAATTGGCTGGCTACTCTGCCTTATGAAAATTGTTACATTTGTTCACAGTGTTCTACACTTTGAGAAATGAAAAATAAATATTGAGCAAGGATGGTAGCTCCCACTTCATAGAGTGATTCTGATCTTAGTTTTATTTACAAATATGACATTGAACATTAGTGGTTTCATTTCATTTTTATATCAGAGGAATTCTAAACATGATGTGACAACCTTAACTCTGAATTTCCTTGTTTGTGTCAGTTTAAACCAGATCTCTGCTATGCAGCTCTGAAAACTACTATGCTTCTAACTTTTAAATAAGAAACAGGTGGCTAAAGACTTACATGAGACTCTGACAATTTGGCTGTAGCTTTTTGTGTGATGCTTTGGAAATGTCTAAATATCATGTTTGCAATTGCTTAGGATCATCTTAGTTTTGCTTTATTGGTTTGGTTCAAAAGCACATTGCTAAAAGTTTTAAGTAAAACTGAATGTTCACAAGGCTTCAGTTCCCAGACGCCTCCCACAGGAGGCGCCCTCAGCATTGCCCGGGTTGGCTGTGGGGCACAGGCTCCTTCACTCCCCGCGTTTCCAGGATTCACTGCACCACGGCATACCTCAGTCTGCCCTGGAATCCTAGATGCATGGCCTGCAGCTGGAATCCTGGGAGTCACGGTAGTGGGACCCAACATGGCCTGGCCTGATCTGCATTAACTTTTGGGGCTCCAGAATATTGAGACATCACGGGGTGTGTCGCAGGCTTCAGAGGGTAGATATTGCCCCTGTGGGGTGACTGGGCTCATGAGGACCACGCTGCTCTCTCGGCCTCTCCATGTCCATCCTGCCTCGCTTTCTGAGCCCTGTTCATTTGTAAGCAGAATAGAGAAGATCTTAGAAGAAAGCCGTCTCCAAAACAGACACAAAGCCACTCTCCAGCAGGCAGGAGTAGCATCAGTCACATTCCCTTTCCTGCTCTTTCAGTGGTAGGCTGTCCAGCTACTGATGCAATTACTGTAACTCTAATTCTCCCCACAGATCATGGTTTGAGATTTGTCCCCAGCCTGGAGCTGGGCAGGGCTCCAGTAAAGCCCTCAGCATCACCTAAGGGGAAATTTCTATTTCCTTTGGATACTTCTGATCCTCCTCTGCGCTTTATGTCATGGGTGAGCTTTCTGTTTAGTTCAAATAGAAAATGATGAGAAGAGATGTATGGACTTTCTGAAAGCCATGTGTTAGCGTAGTTAGAAGGAAGAACCAAGATGAAAGAAAGAGAGGGAGGCTAGAGGTCAGAGGGCGGAGAGCTGCAGACTGCCTGGTGTTGGGCTCTTGATCGGAACTTTTCCCTCCTCTAGAGTTAGAAAACAGAGTGAAGGATGTCGCTGCCCGGGCTCACTGACAATGGAGAAGGCCTGGTCCCTGCGATCTCGCACTAGGGCTTCCCGAAGTGAGCACGTTATTAAGTTGCATCCCAGAGGCTCCTACGGACTGACTGACGGACTGTGACGTGTTGGACAGGAAGCTTGCCGCACAAGCAGCAGAGCCCATGAAGGTCCGGGGGCTCCAAAGCAGAGAAAAGCAGGAGGAGTGGAGTCCAGTAAGCAGCTATTTCTCTCAACAAAAGGAGAAAGATGTCATCATGAGCCGTTGGAGCAGGGTGGGGTTGGAGCTGTGCCTCCTGGGGAGGGGTGGGTTCCTCCCCGGCCTGCTCTACCAGGCAGCACCCTCAGGAGAGCCCTGCGGTCCCTTCTCAGTGTGCTGGTTTGAATCTGTTCTTCGTGTTCTCTTGGGATGACGTGTGTCTTGTCCACTGGTTTCTGCCACTTACGTCTTTTCTCTATTTCAAATTTCATTTTCTTTTAGACTCCCTGAGATAGAAGTACAGACACATGGTTTTAACAATTTATTTTCTTACATGGACATTTAGGAAATACTAATTGCCCACTTAGACCTGATTTAGCTCCATTCCTCAAGTTTCACCCTTCAAGTTTTAATTTCTTTCATTTCCACTCTCATTCAGTGTGTACTATTTTGACCTCCCTTGTGGATTTTCTCTCACATCAAGATGATGTCGAATTATGCTGTTTTCTTCCTGGTATAGTCAGTATTTTCCAGAAAAACATATTCTATGCAGGGCACAGAAACTGGCCAGAGTCACCAACAGTATCTGTCCACAGTGTCAAGTATAGAGAGTGCAGAACACCTGTCCATGCGCTACAGAGCAAAAGGATCCAGTCAGGGCCTGGAGCCCATGGCAACATCACCTGCACAGCCTCTCAGGAGACAGAAAGACCCAGGATCTGAGACCAAAAGATGTGAGCTGAAGAAGCCCATAGGCCAGTGCTGGAAGCTTGCCTTCCTGTGCCAGGCTGCAGGGTCTGTGGCAGCCTGCTGAGAGGCCTGCCCTGGAAGAAAACAGACAAAGCTCCTTCAGAGAGAAGCCACTCAAACTCCTCCAAAGAAAATGAATGAAAGTGAAGCTTCTCCCCCAGAGATTAGCTGCAATCCTTCCCACGTTCTGGCAACAATCCTTCCTAAAGCAGGTCATCCAAGCCAGCAAGCACTCGGGGTGCCTGCTCAAGCTGACAGCATCCAGTGAGCGCCACACTTTCTAAATAATTGAAACTTTCAGGATATGCTATAGATACCGAGTCCCAAAATCATGCCGTTGTATTTACTTAATTCCTGTTACACTTATTACACCTTGCTTTATGGCTAAGGCCACAGTTGACCCACATGGGTGTTTGCAAGCTACAGAATAAATAATGTACACTCAGCAGCAGCTAAGTCTAACTGGTGTGTGTCAGCTGGATTAACGTGGCTGATACTGTGCAGCTTTTCTGGATCTTCAGCAATGCTTTTTATCCAGTCAGTTCCTGGAATACACAGCACATTTACATCTGCCTGGGACGGCAACATCTTCCCTCATCTCCTTTGCTTTTGTAAATTATTGATTTATAGATTTTAAAGCTTTGCTATATGTACTTGTTTATTCAAAATTTTCATATTTTAAAGAATGCCAGGAGCCTGCAAAATAGCTCAGTGGACTAAGTGTCCACTTCGGCAAGTGCAGGGATCAGGGCTCAGTCTGCAGCTCTCAGAGTGCATTGAACAGCAGCCAAACCCTGGTGCGGGGGCGCACGCTTAGAACCCCAGTGCTGGGAGGCTGAAGACAGGAGAATCACGACGAGTCCAAGCTGCAGAGTGAGACACTGTACCAAATACATAAATGAAAAAAAAACATTAAAAAATCAAACAATAAAGAATGCCAAGTCTTCATCTGAAATATATTGCCTGATCCTGCAAATTGATTACAAAAATAATGTCACTTCCATAAAAACCTATGTTATTTATTAAAAGAATAAATATTGATATGCTGTCTAAAGGGGCCGTTGTTCTATATTTGGTGGAAACATTCACCACTACGTCTTCTTAAGGCTTTCTGTCATTTTTGTTGTGTTGTCATCTATGTAGGGAAAAAAAAGGCCTGTTCTTTTCCTGGTCACAAATAACAGTGCAGGATGCTGAGAAAGTTCTCCAGATTCCCTTCTTGATCCACCCAACATTATGTATATTTATCTGGAAATGAGAGTGATGTGGGCTTAGACATCCAGGAAGCTTTAAGAAAATAACAAACCACATCACCTCAGGTCTAAAATGTAAACCCATTTCAAGTGTATGTGCATTAAAAAATTTGTTTTCTTTGGCTTCAAAAAGTACCAAACAGCATCTTGAGTTAAGAGAAAAATCAGAAGAAAATGTTCTTTGACCAGGATCACAGTACACCTGCAGGACAGAAGTACAAGGTCACAGAGATGGAATATTAAAGTCTATAAGTCCATTTTACACAAAATACTCAGGCATCCAAAAGTGAGAAATAATTTCATTATTATTAAGGGTTGATTTGTAGTTCATTGAATAAATGAAAATTTTAACTTTCTAGCTTATTAATTTACAGTCTGAGTTTCTCACTTTTGGATGCAAAACACAAAGCCCCAGAAAATGGTAGCTACATCTTGCTTTGATGGGTTGAAAAGTCTAGCATAATTTAAAAGCACCCTTCCATCTGACTGGTATGGTAAGAACATGGGATGGAGAGTTGGTTTCTGATTCTCAACACGAATGGTCATGATTTTTATGTCTTTGGTTTGATGTTATTCTTGTTTTCACTTCTTTTTGGGATATCTGTACAGATATACATACAGGATGACATTTTTATTATATACTGGCTGAAAAGTAAAATAGCAAATTGCATGTCTTCTGGGTGTGCATGTGCTTTGGACACGCTGCACCGCTGCTGGCCTAGGTATTAGCTTGCTGCTTCCTCGGCAGCCTCCTCATGTGACCACACATGTGCAGAAGGTGATGCTGTTCCTCCTAAGGGTAAGTGCCAGTACCTCGGGCCAGTCATGCTAATCCCAGTAGATCAGGAAGGAAGGCAGTCTAGTTCTCACAGTGCAGGGCGAGGAGACTACTGGAGGACATCCCAGGCAAGACTTCTCTGGCAAGCAGGAAACAGGGAGGAACAGCCACCTTCTGCAGCTGCCCAGGGCAATGTGCGGTGTGCTGCCAGCTCCCACAGGTCCAGGAAGTGAGGGGGTGGCTGCGCAAGAGAAGACCACCCTGGAGCCACCTACAGATGCCTGGGGTTGAAATAAAATGCATTTCCCTAATTGTTAAACTATTTTCCATTATTTGTGGCTGGATGTGCATTGGCCAACAAAATTATGTGTTCTGAAATCTATGCTCATTCATATGAAATTTAGGTTTTGGTTTTCCAGGGATAAAAGATATTTTAGGCTGCAGGTGTAGGTTAGTGGTAAGAGGCTTTCCTGGATTTCACAAGACCCTAGATTTGTTTTCCAGAAAGACATACAAATAAACAAGCATGGAAAGGAACAAATAAGAAGCAGGATCTCAAGCAATAGTTAGTGTGTCTGTTTTTGTGCATGTGTATATCATTAAATAATACCCAGAATAAGTTTGACCTAGATGCTAATGGTAATCTTGCATTCTAATTATTTGACAATTTTTAAAATTTGGTATCAAAATAGTTGTTTGTGTGTGTGTACATATAAATGCATAAATTCACATATGTATGCATACATTTTTTTATTAAAAGACACTATACTTCATGCATTATTTATAAATGATAAAATATATTTTAGATACTGATACTGTGTATAAACATTTCAAAATGGTTAAAACATCTTGGTAAATAGTGTGGAAACAGTGAAAATTTGTCAACTCTCCAGAGTTCATAGATATTCTTAATTATTTGGTATTATTCTTTTATATCTCATCAAAACCATTTATTAATAATTTTTTTAAAAATATAGTTTCTCCAGAAGGATCAGGCTGTCTTTAACTCATTACAATGCCCCTGCCTCAGCATCCTGAAGCACACCTGACTTCTTACTAATTTTTAAATAAAATAATTTTCTTTATTTCAGAGTTCTTTTTTCCTCTATATTTTACAAAAGGGTCTACAGGGTGTTCAGGGCCTAACTACTAGATCAGACTTGTAGTTATCTGGCTATTTACAGCCTCCCAAGAGCTGGGATTAAGAGGTGCATGGCTCATAATCTCAGTAGCAGTTTTAGCACCCTGGGGGCGGGGCCGACCCAGGAGACCCAGGGATTGGCCCCTGCATTCAGGTGCTTTCGTCGGTGAGCTATTTGGTCATCCCTATTCCAGAGTTCTATGCTGGTAAATAGTCCAGAAAGTGCTGATGACATATTGTCTACTAATCTATTGGTACAATTTTTGGATTCTTGAGTTTTGCTCTTAAATATTTCTAAAATAAAATTTCCCTACACATCCAGCTAAAACACTTTTTGTAAGCTACTTATATATGCTGCCTAATAGCGACGATTGGGAGAGTGCTGACTTTAATGTAACATTTTAATATTTAGTTTTTATACATCTGAATTTAATAAAATTAATGGAATTCATAACACAGGAACAGTGTTAAACTAGAGTTACAGAATATAAATGCACATTAAAGTGATCTCCTGGTGGACGCCTGTGTGACCTTTGACAAATACAGAACAATGAGCCTTAACCAGGGTTAAGCACCAGGGTCCTTGCGATTGCTCTAAGAACTCTCAGAGCTTAATGTCAGGATCTCAAGGAAAAATGAAGGCAATGCTGAGAGGGTCAGAGAGAGGCGAACCAGGCGCACTTCCTCTGCCTTTGAGATGAGTCTTGTTCGGATAACTTGGGAGGGAAGAGACTTCCCTTTTGGGTTTCTTTTGGCCTTGGATTTGACGCAGCCCTAGTGTCAGGGAATGCTTCCCTCAAAACCTCAGCGCGCGCTCAAATTTAAACACACTTCCTTCTCTGCAATCAGGGAGAAGGGAGCAGCTGGTCACCATCTTCTACACACTAAATCTTCAAGCCTTTCTTCAGAATAAATGATCCTGCTTCATAGAATCGTAAAATTAGAAGGGACCTTGAAGTCATCCCATCCTTCCTCTGCCTTTAGACAACTCTACCCTTTAACCATCCCAACAGATGAGCACATCCATCCTATTTTTAAAAGAGATCAAGAGAAAACTAATCAAAAGCCTCCAGCATCGCACATTCCTCTGATGAGAAACCCTTGCTTTCAGGAAATCATCATCATTATCATCAAATACCATTTTCTAAACACCCACATGTGCAAAATGTGTTTGTGTTTTCAGGCCCTGGAGAGGCCCTGGAGCCTCAGAAGAAAGGGTTGCAAGGAAATGTGAAGGTGCATGCGCTGCAGGGCGGACAGAGCCCAAGCCGCAGCCCACAGCCCGCAGCCCGCAGCCCGCAGTCCATGTGAGCGCAGACCTCCAGCCGGAGAGTAGAGAGCCAAGTACGTCTGAAGACATTCCAGAGCATCAGGACTTCTCTTTTTTATTATGATTTTTATTTAGAAAAAATTCTTGCAATTAAAGATTATATCCATTATATTTTGTTCTGTTTAAGTATTAGGATTTCATAAAAATCTAGATTGAATCTAAACCACAAAAACTAAATATTCACAGATTTAGTAATAGTCAAACTCAGGAGTACAGCTCATACAATGAGGTCCCTAAATGCATTCAATCTGAAATGAATCTGCACGGAAGCCTCTACATTCATGACACACACAATGCAGCATCATGGACTCTATTACCAAGTGAGGGAGAGGAGTTGATTCTAGAAACTTCTGATCTCTTCCCTTCCATGTGAGGCTCCTCCTTCTTGCTCCTGGAGCTCTGCCCTGGAGGGTGAAAGCTCCCGGTTAAAGCTGGAATCACCCCAAGCCCTTCCACATTCCTTCCAGGTAAGGCAGCCCCTGTGTCTGAGTTACACTGATTTTCCCTGCCTTGAAAGTGAATCAGAACAATGGAGCTGGAAGCAGGCTGCCCCTTCATTCAAAAATATTTGATTAAAGAGACTAATAACTCATATTTGCCAGTGGATGAGCTAGGTGCTGAGGTGGAAGCTTGGCGCCAGGGTGGTCCTGAGTTTCCTGACCCCTCCTCCCTAGGGAATTCTGCAAGGGAAGACAGTAGAGCACCCTTCCACATGTTGTTCACATTCACATTCTCCACCTTGCTGGCTTTTGCAGCTGTATCTCATTGCTCCTTTTTGTAAGTGGCTTCCAAAGTGATTCCAGTGCCTGGTGTTTAGGAGCTGGCCTTAGGCCACAGGTCTTGAAAGGGACCCAGCAGGGCTGTACTGTGGCCCACAGGCTGCATTTTTCCTAGCCAAACTCAGAATGTGGTGTGATTATAGGACCAATTTGGGCCCTGGAGGGTGTCAGCTAGTGCCATAGCCCATTGCACAACCCTGTAACACTGGGCGGCAGGTATCCTGTGGCAAGCTTGACTATACTCCTAAGTTATGGTAATACAAATACAACAGGATTGGCCCATACTTCTTTGTACTTTCTGGTAGACATATGTATTCTGCTTTCTAAGCTTACAATTTTTACTATAACAGGTTATGTGTTTAAATCTTTTAGGGAAAATGATAAAACTGTAGGTTGCTGTATTAATGTTTTTGACTCTTTTCCATATTTGAAAGGAAGGAAGGTAACACCTGTGTTACATGTGCTTACCCTTGAGATATCCAATTGCATTTTGAGGCAAAAATATTAGGTGTTTTTTTTTTTTTTTCTGATACACAACTTGAGCTTCAAAGAGCGATTCTTTAAAAAGTGGATGAACCAAAACACAGGCATATCTGATTTCAGGGTGTGCAATTTTGTAGTTAATTTGGTTTATGAATCAACAAAACTGCATGCACTAGATTTCTGGAATTTATCAAAGATTCCCTGGTGATTGACCATTCATTGGTGATTTCTCTTTTGTAATATGAAGAATAGCTGTTTATTTCAAGACAAAAATTGGTGACTTCCCCTTATTCAGTCTTGTTTTTCTACAAACAATCCCATCACTCATGAAATTTACTGCTTGTTCTCACCTTGGCCTTTAAATGTTTCTCACTGCTAGTCATGGCTTTCAGTCCTGATTGCAGTTTTGGAAGGGAATGGAGACTTTGTGAACACACTACATCTAGTTCTCTGGTACAGCTGGGAATTGTCACTTCTCCAACCAGGTCGGTGCCTCAAGGTTTGCACTGTCCTTGTGACAAGTGCCTGAGCTAATGGCTGTAAGAGGAGGAATGACTGGCTTTGGCTCATGATTCCAAAGGGTTCGCACCGTGGATATTGGCTTATGTTTCTCTGGTCCTAGGACACCACAATGTCCACATGAGCAGGCTAAGGGAAGCCTCCCCAGCCCTCATAGTGATCTCATGGTAACCAGGAAGCAAGAAAAGAGGCAAGAAGGGAAGGATCCCAGGTTCCTCGTCATAGGCACATTTCCCGGGACCTAACTACCTTCTTCTAGGGCACCTAACAAAGGGCCCATTGGTGCCCTGAAGGCCACAGACAGGTGGACAAACCTTGGAGATACAACTTCTGTAGCAACATGGAGAGGATGCTGAGGCCACACTGTCTCTGTGAGCTTGTGCTGCAGGTCCCATGGCTACCGGGAAAATGGGAGTACTTCCCATGTTCCCCTTTCTTTTGTGCTATGGATACAAATTGTAGACTTGGGGCTGTGGATTTAGCTCAACAGCATAGTGCCTACCCTGCAAGCACAAAGTTATGAGTTTTTCCCAGTTCCTTAAAAAAATTGTAGACCTATGAAAAAAAAAATAAATATTACCTACTTTTTACCTATTTAAGATGTAGGAAGTTAAATACATACAAATTTATAAAGAAATAGATGTTAAAATGTGGTATAAAGAACAAATGGGAACAAAATCACTTTTTTTCTGAGTCTATTTTTTGTAACGTAATGTATCATAAATATTGTCCTTATAATCTTACCTTGTATGAATTATAACATTGTGGAGAAAAGAGTTAAGAACTACTGAAAACTTTCCAAATCCAGACCCATAAAGTAACACACTTCTACAGAACAACACTGAACATTTTTTATGCTTATCCATTGTTATTTGGGCTATGCTCTGATTTCACAGATTTGAAGAACATTAGTTAATTCACAGTCAAAATACAGCCCAATCAGTTCAAGTCCTGTGAGTTCATGGTTGGGCAACTGGAAAGCAGGCTCCCTCGCCTTCTAGAGCTATTTTCATTGAAATCTCTAGAAGTTTTTGAAGTTGTCTGGTTTTCATGAATGACTGCATGATTTCCAAATGAATCATGCAATGTACAGAAGTAAAGGCATTTCTCATCTTCAGAAAAGCAAGATTTAAGAGAGTTCCACATTCTGACCTCATTTGTGCTTATGCCTTCTTGCGTGCAATCCCAAGTAGGGGATGTGCTCCTTAACCCAACTCAGAACTTCAGAACTGTAAGGAAACTTCTTCCTTCTTTTCAAAATAAACTTGTCCGAGTTGATGTGATGATTTGAGTCCTCATCTTGTTACTCGTTATCTAATCACAGTCTGCTCAGGAGCATCGTGGCTCCCTGGATATAACTGTGCACAGGAAAATACCCTCCCATGGCAGGTCCAGGTGGCCTCTGCGGTGGGTGTTGGAATGACGAGGGGAAATTCCCCTTGCTAAATCAACTTGAGTCTAATTCATCAGCATGACACCGTGGCAGGTTGGTAAAACTGGAAGCATTAGTCACTTGTGTGTCACTGTTATGTAAATTTATACTGATCCATGACTAAATCAAAAACAGAGTTGCTGGAACCATCCTTGAAGCAGATTGGATGACTAGATTCTTTGTTAAGTGATTCTGACATTGGAATTCTGCAAACTTCTTAGGCATTTGTTAAATACTTGTGGTTAACTAGTATAAGCAACAGTGAATTTGTGGGGAACAAGTGTGATCTTCTGTAAGCTACATGTACTACTGTTGTACTTCAAGCAATGAAATTGTATCTCAACAGTTAGAATTGCACCCCCATGAGCCTCAGGTAGCTCAGATAGCATTTGAGTGGCTTGTGTCCACTTACCTAACATTCCGGCCCTGGTCTCAGACAATGGCCTTTGGAAGGGCTTACCAATACCTCATGTAAACACCGGGTTTAAGTGCATTTTTTTCATTGATCCAGGATGCAGTCAAGACCTTGCTTCTATTGCAGCCAAAAAGAAAAGAATGATTTCATAAGCAGATGCAAACGACATATGTGACTCTATTTTTCTGCCGAAGATTCAGTAAAAGTTTAATCTTGAATTTTCCCATTTTGAAAAGCTTGCCAAGTCAGCTCGCAGACATTTCATGGAACATGTTGCTGTGAAGCTACATCAAACAGTATTCTGATTTTGACAGGTTACTCTATACAATTGCACATAGCTGGCCTTCGCAACAGGGTAAACTAAAGCTCACTGGAGAAGAATAAAAGGGCTGCTATTAAAATCCTTGAGGATTTCAAAAATCAATAATCCTGCAGTAGAGGAATAGGCCATTTATCATTACTGCCTCTTTGATGTCAAGGCAAGGGGGAAAAGCCAGGAAAACACTGCCTCAAACATCTCGGCTGACAGTAGTTGCTTTAGAGCTTATAAACACTTTATCCTTCCACTCCTAGAACTCTCATAATGTCACTGCAGAGCTCCTGTGAATCTTGTGCTATGTAACCATTCTATTTGCAAGCTCATAACATGAAGGTCAAATAATTTATACCATTTTCAGCTGAGAAGTGCTCAGCTACACAGTGAATCTAGAGGCCCATTTATAAAGGTTGAAGAGTGAAATCTATAGTTTCTTCAAGTTGTCCACATATCTGTTTTGCAGAGAGAAATTTCAATTATTCATCAGAGAACAAACTTTTTTTTTTTAATTAGAGCAATCAGGATAGAACCATACCATTTAAAAAAGTGATTTCTAAATGATCTTTGGAGTAAAATTAAAAATAAAATATATGCTTATCCTCATTTGAAACACATATGTCCTCAGAGACAACATGTCCTCCATGTCCATGGAAACAGCGTTCATCTGCAATCACGTGTAGTTTAGCATTACTAGTTTACCTTAATTTGATTGATAGGACAGGTGCTATTTATTAATATTGCATTGCACTGTCAAAAAAGTTTACCATAAATTGGCAGAGGTATTAACTTTTTCATAGTATTGCAGAGAATACTTTGACATTCTATATAATCTTCTTACCTGATTTCACATATGAAGTACACAAAAATGAACTTTATTCAGGCAGCCCTTCATCTTCTTATATCTATAGCAGATACTCAGCTTGTCTCTTATTGGTGACTCTCTATCGGGAGACAGCAGGCCCACAGCATTTTCACACTTATTGTTCAGGAAGGCTCTAGCTGCTCTTCTGTTCTGGACTGTCATTCCAAGGGTGCTCGTACGCAGCCAGCATTAGAAAAGAGACATCGAGTCTCTGTGAATTATCACAGAGACACATGTGCCTTGATTCATCAAACACATACATTCCCGAAGCTCATCTGAGTGTAGTTTCATCTGATGCTCTCGGTATTTGCACAGTAGGGATGACAGCTCGGAGAAGTCCCTCTGAAAAGGTGGCAATATGACTACTGCTAATATTTAGAGCAATCAAATTCCCCAGGAGTCTGACGCAGAAAGCTCATTATCTATTATCAGGATCTATATGTCAATATTCAATTAAGTTATTATTTTGCAAGTGAAGTAAAAAATCAAATCCCTCACATTTCTTGAAGAGTTTTCCTTTCATGTGGATGGAAAGTTAAAGGCTTTTTATTCCTCAAAGTGTTAACTTCTACATATATCAATTCTGTTTGCTTTTACAGAGGGTATAGCTGGACATACTTACAAATGCCATCCACTATGCGACATAAATCTCGGTAAATTTCCCTGCATCTATAAGCTTATTGGCATTGTAGAAAAGCAACTGTGCTTTGCATAAGCAATAATTATATTTCATTTATGGACAGCACAGAAGTTGTGAGTTACAGCATCTGCATCCTTGCCATGTCGTTAGGAAACGAAGGCCTTCTTTCTCAGCCAACTTCTAGCAGCTGGGCAGTATCATTTGGTAATAATGTTTGGTGTTAACCTCTCCACTGATTTATTATTTTCTACTTTTAAATAATTGGACATCTGGGGAAATGGAACTTTAAAAATATGCCAAAATCTTAAGAGGTTCACGTAGCAAGTCACCTTTGAACACATTTTTATTATTAATGGGGGAAAATCATGTGAGTAATCTCTCCTCTGTGCCACTTTGGATCAAGAAGATCAAAAGACATTTTGTGTGTGTGTGTGTGTGTGTGTGTGTGTGTGTGTGTGTGTGTGTTTTCATGGAGAGGGAAGTTGGGTTAGATCCAAGAGATCCTTTTGAAGAAAATGATTGAGCTCTCCCAAAGATGTTTGAGAAAGTGATGGAAAGTACTGTATAGGAAATATGTTTGACAAATTATGCAAAGAGTACAGCTAGTCCCAGGAGTGTCAGAAGAATTGTCAAGGGCATAATAAAAGTCTGGCTTTATGCTAGTTTTCAACATAAGATCTAAGTCTCATGGCTTAGATTTGAAAGTGACCCCAAATGTCCTATGTTCGGATGGTGAACATAGGAACATGGGTTGGGGGGGCTATATTCACTTGAAAGACCATCTACCGATGAGCTCAGTAATTGCACAGTTAGGAAGAGACTTGTTGGATTCTTGGGTGTCACTCACTTTGGCAGGACATCTTTCTTTGTTGGACAAATGAAAGCAGTTTGGATGTAAGTTTAAAGTGTAACTGCTGACCAGTAGGGCAACTCCTCCTGTGCGAGCTCAAACAGAAGGGCCCGCATCTGCCTCTTGTATGGATTCCGGGTCACAGACGTTTTGCCTTTGTCCACATCAAAAACCACTGCTGCTGCCACCTGAAACCACACCTTCTATTTCTTGCATTCTGTTTCCATGAGAACTGAATATCATGGACTGAATTGACCTGTAGTTCTTGGACTTTTGGGGTTTATTTACTGCTGAGCTAATGACGCTATTATTAATAATACTTCTGTTATACTTTGGAGTTTTGCAAGGGGAACAATACAATATAGGACACATATTTTATAAGATTATTTTATAGCGAATTACCCCAAGAATTATATACTAAGAGTTCAGGAAAATTTTCTACACACTGAAGAACAAAGACTCCGACTGAGGGCTTGGATCCCATGGTAGCATCCTTCTTGAGTCCCACTGAAAGCCCAGAGATCATTACAGTGCCTGCCACATGTCCAGCTGGAGGCCAGGAGCCCAACGCAATCTCTTATGCAGACCGGATTCACGGATCTGTGCTGGGAGGCCCAGAGGTCAGTGGTGGAAGCTGGAGCGTTTGTGCCAGTGGGACAGAGGGCCTGTGCTAGCAGCTGAGGGACCTGAGCTGGACCAGGAAGCAGTGCTCAGAGCGAGAACTAGAGCTCTCCTGCTAAGAGCAGCCTTCCCCAGTAACAGTGAGGTCCTGGGCTCCTCCACTGCATGAAGAAAGCCAAGCTCCTCTCAAGAAGGCCAGTGCCACAGGCTTGTCCAGGACACTGGGCTGCACACCATCTTTGATGATGAGAACAGCTGTGTTCATCCGGAAAGCCACCTTGAGCAGCTCTTCCAAGAGAAACTGCAGCTCCCAGCAGCCCCCTACCAACAGCTCCCACCCGGCTTCTTAGAACTTCTGCCAGCTCCTGACAGCCTCCATCCTTCTTTTCTGGTTCTGTCTCTTATGCTGTCAGCAACTGAACAAACCTCTCTTGTTCAGTCCAGCTGGGTGCTACAGGTTGACCGCCAGTTGTCACTGCACCACCATGTCTAAATCTTTGGCTTGATTCTCTCATCTATTTGTTTCATGTATATTTGAGTACAGGGAGACAGAACCCAGCACTTCATGCATGCTAGGCAACATTTCCGACAGTGTACTACATCCAAGACCTTGTTGAACCATTCTTTGATGCACATTTCAGAATTGTTCAAACTTCTGCACATCAAGTTTGCTTATGAATTTAATCCATCTACTATTTACCTTATTTTACACATGTCTATTAACTTATTTTTCATATTTGGAAAGATATGAAAGACTTTCGTAGAATAAATCTAGTAAATTTACATATATTGTTTGCTGTATATGCTACCTTTTATGACATTTTTTTTTAGTGGAACTGGGGATTGAAGGCAGGTCCTTGTGCTTGCCAGGAAGTGCTTATTCCGCTGAGCCATGTCCCCAGGCTCTTGATGTCATTGTTGTTACGGGGGAAGATGGGCACAGTAATGTTTGTATCCTTTCAGAATGGATTATTCTTTAGAACCAGATGTATGAGCCATGATATCAGAGTTGGAAGCTGGTTCTAGAACCCAGTGTAGAAAAATTAACAATGTTGCCAAGTATCTACAGTTCCCAGGGCTGTGGAACAAGTAAATGAATTATGTGCCACTTATTGGCTCTTATGGGAACACGGGCGGGTCTGACATCACAGGAGGATCTGGGCCAGGTATCAGACCACATAATCTGTGTCTCTTACATTTCGGTAAGCTTAAAATATATGCTATTCTCAATGCTTGTTTTGTGTATTACATTACATCAGGAAATAGTTTTTTTGGCTTGTTATTGGGGATGGCAATGCAAAAAGCACTCTGATTTGAGTGCAGGGATGTTGTGGACCACCGTACTGGTGGCACTGTGTAGCAAGTTAAGAAAAGCACAGGAGAAAGGGGTCATTTCATAGAACACAACATATTTCACAAAACTTGTTTTTCATTTGCTTTCAAGAAAGTATCTGTCTATATCACATATCTACTATAGAAGACACAAGTTGATACATTTATAATGACTTTTCAGTAATAGTAGACAACTTATCCCAGTGATAAATAACCTTTGTAAATCAATTTATACAATCACAACACAAACAGAAAAAAAAGTTTAAGCTAAAAAAAGGCCTGAGTGTTTGGAGCTGACCCAAAAGGACCATTAAAGTTGTAAATTTCCCCATTAAATTGATAACAAAGTAAGCCATCTTCTGTATTGATAGAAACATCTACAGAATCCTGAGTAGTAACGTCCCTTCCAAATGGCCTTTGATATTTGATTTTAACTTTTATGAGCATGAGTTTATTCTTGATTCTGAGGAAAGTGTTGAAAGACAGTGTTGGTCTGGAGGCCTACCCAGATGCAAAGAACTCTTTGCTGGTTGTAGCTGTTACAATGCCGTCTTTATTCAGCAGATTTTTTTATGTAAGATAACGAGGATTCTCAGTAGATGTACAGCCCAAATGACTCATCTCTTCTCAGTCCCAATATCGACTGCAGTGCTCTTCCCTCACTCTATGACTGTTCGTGGTAAGAATTCAGTGGGGAATTGATGTCGGTGACCAGGCATTCCAGTTGAATCCAGAGATTAGCTTCCCTCTCTGGAAGAGCTGCTTATTCCTGCGGGGATCACGGCTGTTGATTGCACTCTGGCGCCCCTAGTGGTCAGGTGGTGTGGGTGGAGGACCTCAGGGCTGCTTGCTGGAGGCTGCATTCTGCTGTGTGGCCACATTCTGCAAAGAGAGTGAGAAACTTAAAAATGTGTGCAACAAACATTTTTGTTTGCCTTTACAGAAAATAAGTTACAAGTAGAATAATGTAAAATCCACAGTAAACTGAGTTTCAGTTCTCTTTTCAAATGAATCATACTCCCTGTCTGTGGAGAAGGGTCATTCATTCTCTTGTGTTACTTGTCCTTAGGACTTGCTTCTACTAAGAGCCTATGTTAATCATGGAGCACTGCCCAAGTGTGCGCTGTTGCATCCATACATGGAATGAGCAAGACACAAGTACACGCAGATGTACTTCTGTGGGGGTTGTATATACACATGTCTACAAAGATATATATATATATATATATATATATATATATATATATATATATATATATATATATATATATATATATATATATATATATTGGGCTAAAAGCCCAAAAACCTAAAATTCTTGTGGCTGCGGGTGACCATATCATTTGAACTTATTAGAGTACATTTTTTATTCATGGAATCTAAATGAAGTTTCAACCTCAGAAGCTTCCATGGAGACCCAGATGATTTAAGATAATATGTAGTATGCCTGAAAGGTTTATTTTTTTTCCTTTGAAGATTTGCCATTCCCATGGAAAAGTTTTCATTTTATTAAGTCTCCAAATATACCTCTCCCTCACAAAATGTGAAGGCGTAGCTGTACCCATTATGCACCCCATTATCACCTTTCCTCTGCACTTTCTTAACGAATTTCCCTAAAGTATTATTGATAAGATAGGAGTAAAACATTATGTACTTACTGAATTTTCTTGGTAGCTTTGTTTTGGTACCTCCTGGCGTACTTCTGAGCGAGGTAGTGATAATTTACACAGCCTAATCTGAAAAAGGGTGTTCAGAGTCTGCATGACAACATATTGTACAGGTAAAGCATTTTTACCAAAGCCCAAACACTGTCTAGTTCAATATTGATAAAATGTGGCAGATTCAGAAAGGTTTTGGAGCAAGCAATATAAAATTTAATTTCTGCTTCATAATATACTAGCTCTATGACCTAGTCAATTTTTTAAATTCCTCTGAATGTAATTGGTCTGCCCATTAATACAGAATGGTAAAGTCTTAAGAGATATTTTGACAGACTGATCACAGCTCAAAATGTTAGGGATGAAGAACTGAAAGCAAAGGGGTCTTAATAGTCCGTGCTGTGTAGAGACGAAGAGTTCAGAGAATGAGCACTTGTTTCTACATGCCGTGGAGGGTTAGTCTAAGGCATTGTGTTGTGCATAAGATGGAGGGAACCCACAGGGCAGAACTTCAGGCTGAAAGCCTGGTGCTGTGCTTCAAGCAAGAAGCCCATCTGCACTGAGAGCTCCCGCTTCCTCAGGGGACTACAGTCTTCTTTCCCTAAGGCCTTCAATTTATTTGTTGAGATCCATACCACTGTGAATGGTAACCTGCTTTGCTCAGTCTGATTTAGGTACTAGTCTTGCCCCCCAATGCCAGAACAGAAACATCTTATTCACAATTCTGTGGTTTTCTCTAGCCAATTGGACACAGCGAATTATGCCTGTAGGGAAGATCTTGAAAAACACTGATCTTTGTTAAAACATCACTGACTACAGCTTAGCCCATGTGGGCAAGGCATGGAGGGTGCAGATCCAAACAGATTCTCTGCTTGTTTTTTGTGTATTTGGTACAGGTTCTCACTATGCAGCTCAGACTCATAGTGATTCTCCTGTTTCAACCTCCCCAGCACTGAGATTACAGACATGCACCACTATGCCAGGTCTTGGTGGGCATCTTGGTGCACCTGAGCCAGGGTTGGCGTGGCAAGCAATGTGCAGGATTTAACCGGGATTCTTGTGCTTGCCTAGGCAGATGCTTAGATCACTGAGCTATCTCGGCAGCCCCTTCACTTGCTTTTCACTTGTTTAAACATTGCCTTAAATCATTGTCTCCCTGTGTACAGGTGCACTCAGGTCTTTACAGCAGGAACAGTATGGGTGAGAACATCACTGTGGTTACAGACCTGTCCTGTCCCTTTATGGGTCCACACTGCTCACTCTCTTGCTGATAAGACAAAACTGGACCTGAACTCCTGGGTCCAGGGTCTGCATATTCTTTCCATTCATCTAGGCTAGGAGAAGAAGAGGAAATCATTCATACCCTATATCTGAAGAAGTTTTGAAAAGCCAGTTATCTTTAAAAAATCTGGGCTGGCCAGCGAGATAGCTCAGTGGTCTAATGCACTGCTCAGACAAGTTTAGGCAGCCACGGGGGACTGAGTTTCAATCCCAGGCACCACATGGTGCACCAGCCACACCCTCTGGACTGTTTGAACAGGAAAAAAAAAAAAAAAAAGCTAACCTTGTGCGGGGTGCAACTCAGCTGCACAGCACTTGCCTGACAAGTGCAAGGCCCTGGGTTTGATTTTGATTTCCAGTACGAAACAAAAAGCAAAAAATACTTCACTTTGAAAGTGCAATTTTTCAGGTGCTGATCTTCACATCTCTTCCCTTGCTCTTGTGCATGCCTTCAAGTGCCACCTCATCTGGTTTCCCGTGATGGACTGGCTGCTAGATTACTTCAAAGGCAGCCAAAGCAAAGGAAACGGGAGCTGGATGCTTAAGTTTGGAAGGTATCCGTAAAGGCTTTCTGCTCTAGTACAGAAACTGAGTCAGGAGACAGCTGACTGTGATACTTGCTGGAAAGGCCTTCTGTTCTTGGGCAAGGACAGAGTCCCTTTTCCATAACCTCTACATCATAGTGGTGACAGAGGGGGCTCTTCTGTCCTTTGTCTCTGAATGCACCTTCACTGTCAAGTCTTTATTTGACAGAGAGCCCTAACAACCTATTGTGAAAATGGAGACTTCATTTTCTGACTCGACCTCTCTCTCAATTTGTGTTCAGCATGGCTTCCAAAGTGCTGGCAGCAGCAGCTCTCCAGACTCTTCCCTGATATCCCTGTGTCTTCAGGTGCACTGAGCTCTGTCCTGTCTTCAGCATGTGCCCTGTGTCCCAACTGAAGTTCACTGTATGGGGATTTTTTTCATGAATACGATAGTATGTAAAACTAAACAAGTTAGAAATAAATAGGTACCACACCCCAAAACCACACTCTGCATGCTAAGCTCAACACAAACCTTCTTAAAAACAGTGATTCTACTAATGCTACAATGCCAGTTCAACTGAGAACCTAAGGACCAGCATTGTAGTTCACTTCTATGACTCAGTTTTGAAGAAGAAATCTGGCGAAATACCCATGTCTTTCATGACAACAATCCACATTTTCTCCAGACTTTACCTCATTCTCGTTAGGAAAGCGGCCAGACACCCTCATGTTCTCTGCCACATGTTTGCAGTGCCACGTTTGAAGATTTGATTCAGTTGGCACCCCTAAGGACACTTTTCTGCTTCCTTTCATGTTGTTCTCGACAAGGCTACACAGGCAGTTCTGGCCGGGGTTCGGGTTCGTGTTTGGGGCACGCTCATTTGTCACGGAGGCAGCTACAGCGCTGCTTTTGTTTCCCTCTGTTTCGAGGAGAGGCACCCGCAGAGACTTCTAGCGAGCTCTGCCTCCGCCTTTACACAGCACACCGCACCGCAGAACAACGCAAAGTCGTGGCTGAGGATGAAACAGTGAGTCAGACCGACAGAATTTTCTACCACCCTGAATATGCACCCTGCATTTAATCTAAAGCCAAATATCCCAACATTAATTTGTTTTTCACCGCTTTTACTCTTTTTCCCCAATAGAGATTTTTAAAATATGTATACCTGGTACCTCTTTGGTCTTCTAATGCTTTTACTATTTCCTTAATTTTGAATTTGAAGCCTGGGGGTATTTGTATATAAAATGTATTCTCATTTTCTACTTTTTTATGTGCTTCTTCAACCATTTACAGTTTTCACAGAGGCAAGAAGAATGTATAAAATGTTTCATGAAAGGAGAATCTTTTTATAGCAGTATACTTAGACTATCATAAAATGAAAAGTATTGGTAGATCAAATGTAAAGTGATCAACCATGTTAATTCATTAAAAAAAAAAATTGAGCCCGGGCTGTGCAGCGATGACAAGTGCCGGCCCTGTGTCTCAGGTTCTCAGTGGTGACCGCAATTTACTGCCTGAGGGAAAGGAGTCCTCCCAAGAGGCCAGCGTCCTTGCCGGTGGCTAAGGGCGCCGCATCAGCCTTCCACGGTACACCCTAACTAGGAGGCCTCCCACAAGCTGAGATCCAAGACCGGGGTTTTCTCTTCAAAGTATCGGGGAGGGGACTGGCTTCTTCTGAACCTGAGGTTCCACGGGCCTCTCTGCTCTCTGTTAGGAGCACAGAGTGCACACCACGGCCCCCGGCGAAAGTCAGTGCACGAATGGCCGGTGTGCATCCACGTGCTCGATAAAGGAGTAAGCAGCTTTGCTTATGCATTTATCTTTGCAAAGTATTTTAATAAGCATATTCAGAGAGGCAGAGGGAATGGCAGAAGAAAAATACTTTACAGGGCAAAATCACTATGCATAAATTTTAAACCTTTGATTCATAATTATAAATGCGTATTTAAGTACTACTGCAAGTACATTGTAAAGCTCAACAGGTTTGTGTTGACCTGAGTTGCAGAGGAGGAAACCTATCTGGAGACACAACAGGTCACATTGCAGGTGAAGAGGCGAGCACTCCCAGGGCAAGATGGGGGCTGCTATTCCAGGAGAGGCTGCTTTTCCTAGGGAACTTTGTCAAGAGCTCAAGACTTCAAAACGAAATACCCTGCTCATACTTGACTGAAGATGTACTGAAGGTATTGAGGAGATGGCTCAGGGCAGGTCGGTGCCACCAGAAATGAAAAGGTGACCAGACAGACTGGAAGTGTCAGGATGGCAGCAAAATTAACAACACTGATAAACGAAGCATTCAGATTTTAAAAGCAGTGCATGCCAGCACATGTGCCTGGCATTATGTCTTCCGATGACATTAACAGAAAGGACTGACACTGCATTGTATCACTCTCTGGGGCTTTGCAACATCTCTGTCCCTGAAGCCACTCTGATTAAGTTACACACATGAGACACAGTGTGTATTTATGAACTTTACCCAGGTTCAGGCAGAAAGGGTTACTGAAGGTCAGGCCAGGAGGCCTACCAGACATGGGCTTGGCCTGGGGCATTAGAGATTTCTTGGCTTTTTTCTTTTTTGTGGGTGAATTGAACTCAGGACCCTGTGCTTGCCAGGCAAGCACTTATTCTACTGAGCTGTCTCCCAGGCCCCTATTTTGGCTTTTATTATTTTTATTTCTGCTTCCCCTTGGCCCTTGTGGATAAACAAATTCAGGTGCTTGGACTGGGAGTGACTGCAGAGACTCAACTGTGCTACCAGTACTACTGCCACTGTGGCCCTGTCCCTAGGAGCCCCCAGGATGTTCCTTCCACAGGTCATGAGGCCCTTAGAAGAATCTCTGCAGGGTTCACCTTGGCCTTTCGCTAATCCCAGGCCTGGCAGTGCAGTCGGACGGCACTGAGTTCCCAGGGCACTGAGCTCAGGTGCCCGTTTTCCACTTTAGGAGTCAAGGCTGCATTTTGCCTTCCATGAAAAAAAAAGAGAGACTCAATTATTAAGTCTAGTTTCTTTTCCATTTCTTAGATTTCTATAGTTTATGAATAATTCAAAACATAAATAAATTGGTGGGTCTTGTAAATTTTTGATTTTTCTCTTTTCAGGTTGGTAGAGGCAGGACGCTGTCATTCGACTGAGGGCAGCGTTATTGATCCACAACAGATGATACAGTTTACTCATCTTTCTCATTCTGCGTGGAGTTAAGAACATTCAAAGTACAATCATGCCAGACCTCTCTGGTGGAAAGTATATATAAAGTGTCTTCAAAATGTATACATAAAATAGCTTGATATAATTTTAATTTTTGTGGAATAACAAAGTGAATCATAAAAACAGAGCTGTCTAATAAGGAGCTGAATGATTTAGAAAGAAACAGCATTTATCATCAGTAGAAATGAGTAAGAGATAGCATCTGGGTCATTGACATTACTACAGAGACCTATACATGCGTTCTATGGCTATTTGGAGGGAGGCGGAGTGACAGACACAGGCCTCACTTGCTTGTGCTAGGAATCTCTGCATGTGGCTTGGTTATCAGTTTAGTACATTAGCTCTGATTACTGGAGCTGGCCGAGTGAACCAAACCCTGAATCACAGCATGCCATGAAGTAATACTTGGGAAGGACAGTCTGCATAAAAGCCAAGTATCACATTCTGATGTTTTCATGTGAAAGTGAAATGATTTAAAATAATCCCTGTGGTGGTTTATAAGTTTTGTCATGCACACAGAGACACAGACCAACACAAATGAAAAGAATTTTAACAATTATTGAAGAAAAATCTTAGTTTGGAAAAATTGAAGGATCAACACTAATTTAATATCCCATATTTGTCTATGTATTTTATATTTAGTATGTAAACATATACTGATTTCCAAAGAAAGAATCTCAGCTTCTTGCTGATGTGAATGCTTTCACTTTTTTGTTTTTCAGAATCACTTTTAACCGGTGAGATCAATATAACTTCTGTCTTGCCTAGAATCTAATCTGGGGGGCAGTTGCTCTGGTGGACGTGTTATCTTTTATTAGCCACTTGAAAACTATATAGTGATTTTAAGGATATTTCAATAAATGAAAAGAAGTCATGTGAGTTTCCATGAAGGTAACTTATAATTGGTAATTAAAAGAAACATCTAGCATGGAAATATTATTTTTGGATAAACTAACAGAGGATTCTAACCCTTCTAATTTGTTTTCCAATTTTGTTAAATTTAAATGAAATATTTTTCAAAATAATTTCACAAAGGAAAAGGCATTTAATTCTTCAGAAGATCAGGCTTACACACACAGAATTTCATTTAGTAATACATTTTTTTAAACTGGAATCATAATTAGTCATAAGGGGAAAGTCATTTGACTGGAAAAAAAATTCTGAAAAGCTAAACATTCACTGCTGAAGTTGCTTTTTGTCCCGTGCAAATTCTTTCTACATGACATAATCCTTCGTATATTTTTGAATGCATATTTCCAAAGAAATTACTTTTTGTTTAATATAAAATTCGTGGCAATTAGATGCAGGAGTGTAGTGAGGAGACATGAAAGCTGCCAATTTAAACATAGGGAAGAAAAACAGAGGAGGAGGTGAAGCACTGAGCCATGTTAGCTAGTGTGCACACACACACACACGCACACACACACAAGCGTGATCACACGCATGCACCCGTAAACACACGGGAGCAGTCCCTGGGAGGGGCCTGACATACATGGGTTTCCAATCATATGTGGTGGAAACTACCTTTCATGGGGAACTATGTAACCCTAAAATAAATTCCCGATTATCCATACTTCAAGATATTTTTCCAAAAAGAAGAAAAAATACAACTGTCCTCACCTGGATTGTCCAGAAAAGTATTACATGGTGCCACAGTAAAGCATTTCTTAGGCACACAAGTTGAAAAGTGACTTCTATTGGCAGCTGTTTCTAAGATGAGACAAGTTATTTTCTTCTTTGCTTTGTTTTTAATAAACATACAAGTTGTTAAGAAGAGAACTATAAACAAATGGATAAATTACCGAACAAACCACTCATTCCATTTCTTGGGCCAATATGCTTTAGCCACATCACCAAAGCCCAGAAGTTAAAACCTAGATACACTTTGCAACTCTCCAAGCATATCTTCTTATTGTAGTATCTGATTAGCTTTCGCCTTCAGACGCAGGGTTGCATTTTGATGTAAATCCTGAGGTGAAATCCAGACTCGAGCTTTGCAGTATAGAGCAAGAATTTCTGATCTTCAGGAACAGAAATGATGAAACCTGCTTCAAGACATCCCAGTAAGAAGCAAACTGGAGAAATACTGAATAGTACAGGAGACTGCATAGAGAAATGCATCAAGTCTAAAGAAACAGACATGGTGAACATTATAATTATTTTTTGTCCAGCTGAATAAATAACATTGCCTGAGAATTTTATTTAAGAACATGCATAGAGTGGATAAGGGTTTACAATTATTGTTCAAGATTTTATAACAAGATTTGGAAATAAAATCAACAGAAAATTTCCCTACCCTCTCCTGAGTACTTCTTTTTGTTGTTTGGGTAGACATGAATCATTGGTGCTCTCTACTGCGTGTCTCCAGAGGCCCAGAAAAGCACAGCCTATGTGCAGCACACTCACAGACCACATAAACATGGGCCTCCTTCTGTGATGACGTGGTTCAACAGATGGAAGGAGTGTACCTCCTGTCCATGTAGGGCACAGCACTGAGGTACGCACACCTCAGGAGCATCTGAGAAGCTTTATCTGTGAAGCACAGTACAGCACTTGCTTCCCTTGGCTCCAGTTTGCCCAGTATGAAAATATGAAATGGGAAATTCCAAAAGCAAACAGCTCATCGATCTTTACAGATGAGGAAATGACTCCTCTGTCCACTGTATCCATCTGCCCTGTGTCAGTCTTTCAGTATCCAGGTCCTTACCAGATTGACTGCTGTGATATCACAGCGCTGGAGTTCTAACTTATGATGCAACATCAGCGATCCTGGCAATTATAAAGCACATTGTTCTGCTTTATTGTCAGCTAGGGTTGTAACTTCACTGTTCCTTTTTTTTTTTGATGTTTTTTTTTTTTTTTTTTAATACTTTATTTTTATTTATGTTTACTTTTTGGTGGAACCGGGGATTGAACTCAGACCTTTGCGCTTGACAGGGAAGTGCTTATTCTACTGAGCCATCTCCCCAGCCCCTACTTCACTGTTCCTAGTTCATCAGTTAAGCTTTGTCAGAGCTGTGTACATGTAGGAAAGCACACGCTGTGTGAGGGGTTTGGTGCTTGCTTTCTTCACTGCTGAGACACAGTACCTGACAAATGTTAAGGGAAAAAGGGCTCATTCTGGCTCACTGTCCTTAGATGTTACAGTCCACAGTTGGTTGGTTCTGAGTCAGAATGACGTGGCAGAGGAGCGTGCCACAAATGGAGCTCATGACTTGGTGGTCAGGGCAGAGTGATCAAGGGAGGAGGAGGGAGATCCTGCTTCCAGGACTCGCCCCAGAGATTGCCTCGTCCTCGCGCCCCTGGACGCCATACTCAGCTATGAACTCATCCACCCCACTTCAATGAGCCAGTCCCTTCCCCGCAGGCCCACCTGGGATGGCAAGAGGCTTAAAGGACAGCTGGGTGTGAACCTTAACCTACTCTTCCATGGTTCCGGTGCTCAGCAGGGGATTAGAATGCAACTGCAGCAAATGGGGGGAGGTACTGTCAAAACGTAAGGTATGAGAATGGAAGATCAAGGGGACTCAAATAAAAAGGGGATCCACATAGAAATTGATGCTGTGCAGACAATTTATGACAGACAGACAGTGCAGAAGGAGAGAACATCTCTCCTTAACCTTCACTGTAGGAAAACAACTGCTTTCATGGCTGTCCTCTCGCTCTCTAACTTATGGAACAGCACGTGTGGGCAAACGCGGTGCCAGCACAGACCGTAGCCGGGCTGAAGCTACTCTCCGGTTCCTCTCACCACACTTGTAAATCTGTTTGTACTTATTTCTCTGTTCAGAAATCCTTGTGTTAGGTAACAAGAAGACTGGGAAGAGTGTCAAGTGGAAAGATAGGAAGGAATTATGAGGTTAAATGCAAAGGGAGGCTGAACATAAAAATTGCCTTGAGGTTAGTTTCTACCTCAGAAAAAGTTTAATTTTTATATTCAGTGACGTATCAGGCTGAAGGGTATAAATTAGCGCCCCCAGCGTCCTCAGGTTGGGAGGTGTACTACAGTCCCTTATCCAAATTAGGCTAAAAAAAATTTAGGAATCTCACTTCAGTTAAACTTGAATCAGATGTAAATCAGAGAACTGAAACTCAGGTGTGATTGCCTGGGGATGCAGGGCTCTCCTCAAAGGACAAAGTGTGTAGGATGAGCTTGGGCTGGAATTACACCCAAACTAGGTGTAGCAGATAAAAGGGTTTTTGGAAGTAGCGAACTTCACAACAAATTTCATTTCTTAAACAACAATTGTAGCCTCTACTACACGAAAACCAAGTAGAATTAGAGTTTGGAAATCAAGAAAAACAGCACACAAATTCCACAGGTATTTGAATGATTAGAGACAGTATAGAAATTCTACATTTAATTATTTTTAGGGAAAAGGAATATATATGTATTCAAGGAAATAAGGAGCTACTTACAAAATGACCTAAAATAATTATTTAGAAGACAATCTAAAATATTTGAAGTTGTTTCAAAGTAATTTCCATAAAATCTAAATAAAATATGTCAGTGTACTACATGAACAGTGCATTAGTTAACACACTAAGGAAGAATTAGTGAGTTTCAAAGTTTAAACATATTACACAGAATATTGTGGAAATTTAATTGAATAGAGGATACAGTGAATGATTCAAATACACATTAAATTAGAATTTTTGAAAAAATAAAAAGTGTATTAGGATAATATTTGAAAACCTATTGGTGGGGAGTTCTCCACCAATAGTGGAGAACTATCATCAATAGTCCTACTCAAGAGTGGCAAGACATCCTGAATGGCATAAATGCAAGGAAGTTTTTATGAAACTAAAACAGTAGAATCCCAAAAGAAACTGAAAATATTTAGTGTAACCAGTAAGCAGAGATTATCAAAAATTAACCTGAAAGGAGAAATATTTAAATCAGTAACTGATTTTCAAGAATAAAATTATCAACCAAAGGAGAAAGCACTCACATCTTTATAGATTAAATTACTATAACTGAGACTACATAATTCCACATTGAGTGAAAATTTCTGTCAAGCACTAGCATGAAAACAGATCCTATTTACCTGAAAAACACAAAATACGCCAACAGTATGTCTACATTTCAAATAGCTGCAGCTAAAAACCTAAAAACAGTACACAGAAAGAAATTTAACATCAACACTCAGCTATACTAGAAGAGGGAGGAACAAATAAGTACTTGGATGAATGTGTAGAGAAATCTAAATAAACTTCAGTTGTACAATCAGAGGCAATTCTTTAGGAGAATGTAAAAAGAAATAAAAGTGGGGTTAAAGCTCTTCTTCCTAAGCTTATATTAAAGTGAAGGCTAAATAATCAGAAATAGGTTCTAAATTGGAGCTGGGAGATGGCTCAATAGAATAAGTGCTTCCCTGGCAAGTGCAAAGGTCTGAGTTCAATCCTTGATTCCACAAAAAAAAAAAAAAAAAAGGTTCTAAAACTGTGATTTTGGGGGAGGGATATAGAAATCTCCTTTTCTTTTGGAATTGGATAAATTAAAATTGCGTGATAAAATTTCTTATGAAGAATATTAGTTCACAAGGCAATTCCTAAGTCAGTTGTGAACAACTGTTGAGAGGCTGCTCTTCAGCCCCCTAGACCAGGAAGCCCAAGCCATGGGGAGTCTCAGAGAGTAGGTGACAGTTGGCACCCATGGGGAGAGAGTCAGGGCTTGTCCCAGGGAGGGAGCTCCCAGGCCAATATGGAGGACACCAAGGCTCTTTCTTTCAGTGGAAGAGACCCCTCTTTAAATGTTTATGCGGGACTAAGAGAGGTAATCCACTTGACGAACGTGAAATCAACTGACCTGAAACTTCAGTCTTATCTGCAAATCGCTCCTTGCAGCAGGTCAGTGATAGTTTAACACCTGGGAAAAGAAGCATAAATGCAAGGAAGTTTTTATGAAACTAAAACAGTAGAATCCCAAAAGTTTAACACCTGGGAAAAGAAGCGTGTGTTATGCCCTAAAATGTCCTCTGCGTTTCCAGTATGGAATCTCCATCCTCAAGAATGGGAAATGTTAGCAAAGCTAAAGTACAGAAAATTATCATAGCATTCATTGAAAGAAATTATAAATTAAGAGCAACACATATCTAAAATTTTCAATGAAAAGAAGATAGAATAAACACCAGGACAAAGGTCATGAGACTGAAAGATAGAAAGTGAAGTTGTGAGGACCAGTAAAACCAAGACTGAGTTCCTTGAAAAGACTGACAAATTGGCAAAAGAAGGATGAGTTAGAACAAAGAAAAGAGAGGCATAAATATTTGGAAAAAAATACTGGCACTTAAATGCTGTATCCTCAAAAAATAGAAAATAGAGAATTTTATAAAAGTCCTATGCCAATAAACTTGAAAATTTAGTTTAAACTGCAGAATTCTAAAATACATGCTACTAAAGACATATTGAAAATGTAGATTTTAGTGCCAAGTCAAAAACTGAAAAAATCTAAATCTTCTGTGTAAAAAAAAACTTATAACCACATGTCCCCTAGAAATATACCAAAATCATACATGTTATATAGAAATACATAAATTATATAGTACAAAATGCATATGATGCATTGTTCTGAGTTTATGCAAGATAGTCATAAAGTATCTTTTAAAATATACATTATATATATATATATATATATATATAAAGTAGATATAGAACATATATAATATATAATGTATAAGGTAGGTATACAACTTCAGGGATTTTTGGGCTGAGGAGATGGCTCAGCAGGATAAGCACAATCCCTGGAACTGCCAAAAAAAGAAAAAAACCTTCAGGGATTTTTATGTATTTACTACAGGGTCTACAGGGTCTTACTACACAGACTGGAATCATGGTGATCCTTCTGTTTGCAGTCTCCTGAGCACTGGGACTGAAGGTGTGCGACACCACACCCAGTTTCAACTGCTGTGTCAGTGCACCCTGGGGGTGGGGTCAGCACGGCACACTGGGGATTGAACCCCACTCCTCATGTCCGCCTAAACCAGGTGATGTAGTCCGCTGCGCTACCTGGTAGGCCTAAAACTTCAGTTTTAAGTATAAACTAGTAGTACCAGATCTAATTACAAACTTGATACCTGGTGAGAGCTTATCTCAATTGTGAATAAGAAAACTGAAGAAAAGGAAATTAATGTCAATATTGATCACATTACAGATACAAAAATTATAAACAAAAATTAGTAAATAAAAGGAGTTATCTATCATTAAAAGAATTCCTTTTTGAATCAAATTTGGTTCCTCCCAGAAATACACTAACATTACAAGTTAAACTAACATACTTCAGTATGTTTTTGTCTTGGTTACTTCATTGCTGGGACAAAATGCCCAGCACTTAAAATCAAGGAAGGAAAGGTTGATTTCGCTCACAGTTTGTGGGTGTTTCAGGCCGTCCTCTGCTGGCTCCAAACAGAGTGGCACATGGCAGAGGGCAGCAGTTCACGGCGGTGGAAAGCAGCACAACAGTAAAGCAAAAAGGGAGGGGCAGCGGCAGAGAGCCGGCCTCTCTGCCTCCTATTGCCGTATTCAGGTTCTGTGCGGGTGCAGCTCTCGCACGTATAATCCCGGCATTGGAGCACAGATTAATCAAAAAGGCGAGAAGCCTCCCCGTGACTGTGTGAGCCTTGAGGGGACATCCAGACACCATCCATAACAGCTTATAAATGAAAATTATGGATATTTTGGTGCATGCAGGAAAATGCAAAGCTTATTTAGAATGTTTTAAATTTATTAACAATAAGTAGAAGACAGTTTTTAATCATGGGCACGAGCAGTACCTGGAGTCATGCTAGCAGACACCACAGTTGGTGTTGAGGTGGTGAAAACTTTCTCTGAGCTCAAGCCAAGAACATTTATTAACGTGACTTCTATTCAGTATGGCAAGGTGATTGGAAGTATAATACAGGAAAATAATGAAAATGTGTTCAATTTAAGAGACAGAAAAGCACTCTTCCTCCAAGTATATGATTTTGTTAGTAGAAAATAAAAATAGTTCTATATTTTTGTTTCAAAAGTATTTTAATATATATGCTAATTTGTTTCATTTATACATTTTTCTTAGTCTGTTGAAAAGAAAGTTTTGTGCTATTATTTGTTTATCTTTGGCATGTATCTTTTTGTCTATGTCGTATCTAAGAATTACTTCAAAGCTAATGATACACAATGTATTAATTATTGATAAGTGTTATTTTGTTATGAAATCTTTTCATAAAATAAAAAAATGACATTTTCACGCATAAGTTAAGAAAAAGGAAATTAGGAAAACACATCTAAAAATGTTGTGGGAAAGAGACTATTATAAATGAAATAACTGCTTCTTAATAAATTATTTGATCTCTCAAACAGACTAGGGAGTTCATGGTCTTAGATAAACAATGAAGAGTTTCAGAAATGAAATCAACATATGTACTTAAACAGATAGAATGCTTTATTGAAAGGTAAATGCAGCATTGCAAAAGGTAGGAAAGATAATGAGTCAATGGAGGTTAAAGGAAAGACTGAAAACCTGGAAAAAAATGAACCAAAGTTTGAATTCTACCTCCGCAGCACTCCTGGATCCCTCACGGTGGGTCAGCGGGAACAAATACGAAAAGGAAGCCAGAGACGCTTTTGTTTGTTTAGCTTTTATTGATTGCAATAAGCAAACACAGAAGCCTGAAAGAAAATATCTGACAAGCATAAAAGCATTTTCTGTAGTGAAAATATAAAATGAAATTAAAAAGAATTGATATATTAAATACGTAATTTCCTATTACTTTACTGTATTTAAGAGCCTAAAACTCCACTATAAAAGCAAGTCATAGGCTAAAGTTATGAACAAATTTCCAAGAAAATTCTTTGAAGCACATGATAGGAGATTCAGAGTTCTTTGGAAGACGAGAAATAAACTCTTTCCTCAGAAGAGGAGAAATAAGAAAAATTAACATAATTGTAGCTTATGCATAAATGAGCAAAAAACAGCCCTCTATGAGATACCTTGCTTGAAGATGGGGAGAAAGAGATTCTTTAAGAGAAATTTGTATAATTTCTATGGAGGACAATTGGGTAACATATATCTAAATTTGAAAAACATAAACAATGGTTTGGATTCTACTGTTTAGTATGTCATCTCCAGATGAATTCAGAGAGAAGCATGAGTAATCCCTCCGGCCTTATTTATGTGCTAGATTAGGAACAGCATCCAACAAACACATGGCTGGATGATAATCATGCAGTGTCTTTTCAATGAAATATTTGGCTTACCTTACCAGGAGCAAGCAGTTCTCACGTTTCCTTGTGGAGCTATATTCTGCATGTATTAGTGAAAATATTTCTGTTTCTCTTGGGGGCATGCGGGAGATGAATGAGTGTCTCACAAGAGCTAAGCAAGTGTTCTGCCCTTTTAGGGTACAGGATGGGTGTGCATAAATCACGTGGTCATTTTACGTAATCAAAGGTAATTGTGCACATAGAAGGAAAATTGTGCCCAGTAACTGCTGCATGCTCAGTAATATTTTTCAACAATAAGTAAATGAAGAAATCAATGATTACATATTGTCTTGAAGATTTTACTATCTTGTAGGACAAAGAATGTATTTAAGAATTATTTTATATAGTTGTGCTCAAGAAACCTATGATAGAGTACTGTCTTTGAAGTTACTCAAATTTGGTAGGTGCTGTATTCCCCTTCTGTAAATTTCTACATTGGAAAACAGTCTTGCTCTGCCTCTTCTTCTCCATAGGGGTATAAGTCTCTCTTCTATTGTCATTGTGTTTTAATTGAGTTACCGTGGATATCGTAGATGTGCCAGATAAAAAAGCCTTTTACCCAGATCTTCCTGGGGACATCACCGGTGATTCCTACTGTGAAGGTGAGGTCAGACGACGTTGCTGCCAAAGACAGTGAGGCTGCAGAAGCACGCAGCAGATCTCGTGTAGCTCGAATGCCAAGAACACAGCTCGTAGGCACGGGAAGCCATCCAGGAAGCCCATATGGCAGTGTGAGCTGAACATCTTTTACAGCGACGATTCCATTCTAACCCAAGTTCTTTCCCTGAAATAGCACCTCTTTTATTTCCTGTCATCAAACTGGCTGCACCGAGCCCACTCTTGCCAAACTCGTGTCTGGGATGTGCATCTCCAGGAATTGAGGTGCTAAACCTTTCTTTTCACTAGCCAGCCCTGCCAAAACCCATCTTGATGCACCTTAAACTGTAGTAGATCAAAGGCTGAGGATTCTATGTCATCAGGAGTGGAGAGATAAAGATGTTTATCTACCACATTAGGGGCTTGGGAAGTTTGTAAAGCATTTGACTTTGAAAAATAGCACTGGGTGGTAGCAAGTACTTCCTCAGAGCAACAGCAGCAGCAGCAGCAGCAAATGGGTGGCTTGGAAGAGGGTGGTGGCGAATTCAAAGTGGAGTTTTCAGTGTGTGTTTAGGACTCTATGTGCTCCCTGACGGGTAAGGTGCTCAGACTAATTGGCAATAAGGTTTCCATGGTGAGAGCCAGAAGCAGGGGCAGCAGCACTGGTGGAGCATTTCTTTTAATGGACTTGTATGCAGTTGGAGAGCTGTATAATTTCTTCCTTAAAAAAATAAGCCCATAAATGTCAGGAAGAATATTTTTCTTTCTAATGGCATTTGCTTGCCAGACTGGCTGGGGTAAGGAGACTAGGTGGGCTGGGGAAAGGGGGTGCAGCAAGTTCCTTCACAGGAGATTCTCTAAGTAAAACAGAAACAAGCCCGTGGACTGAGGTTTCCAGATGGTAAATGCAGGGTTCCTTCATCAAGCATAACTTCTGAGGGGTCAGGAAGGGAAGTCTAAACGACCTGCTATCCGCTCTAAGACGCACACTGAGATTAAGAAATTAACAATTTGTGCTCTTGCCAACACTAAGATGATTTTCTGGGGAAACTGAGTAATTTTATGTCCTTGATATTTCTGTGACTTCTATTTTCCCTAATTATGCTGAAGGTTCAGAAGCTGTAAGCCTTTAGGAATGTCATGCATATCTGTATGCTGTTTACAAAACAGTTTGAACACAACTTTCTTATAATATTTTCTATGTTCACGGTGTTACAGTAAGTAATACAATTAGAATTAGTTTTCCTAGCATAATTAGATTAAGTTTCTAAAACTAAGAATCAGTTTCAGTCTCTAGAGAGTTCATTTAAAACATTAACTTGTAGTCTGAATAGAGAAAAATTTAGTGTTGGCTTTAACAATTATTTCTGGAAATATTCATTAATTTACCTAAAATTTAGTAGAGAGTCATATTCTCAAGTTACAGTGGACTGATATATTTCATGAACAAATCAGGTTTTCATACATTCATTTCACATTCAATTTCTAATTTTATAAATAATAAAAATTCACCAAAAAATATTACCCAAAAATACATGTTAAGTCCTATATTATGCACTGGGAAATAAAACATTTAAGAAGGCACAACTCAGACCTTTTAAGTATAAAAGCACTGGAGTTTTATATTGTTTAAAATAGGATCCATATGTGAGGTATAAAGGAAATATAGGGTAAATGTTTAAATTTTAACAGTAAGAGACACAATTAATGCTCTTCAAAATATTTCCACTTGCTTTGAATTCCATCCTTCTCGCTGCGTTTTGAAGTAGTCCTGGGAGCCCCTTCGGGGAGCATCTTTATGAGAGGTGATAAAAAATACAATGAGCACTGATGAGCAGTGCATGGAAAGGCAGACTCACAAGGATGTGGGGTGCGTCATCCTCCAGCCTGTTAACCGGACTTGGCGCCATGCAGCTGCTGGCTTTTCCCAAAGCCAAAGTCACCATCGAAGGGAAATGCTGTAAACCAATTCAGAATATTGAGCCACCCCATATCTCCGGTATATATACCCTAATAAGTTTTCCTGAGCTGTAAGTTAACCAGGCTGGAACTCCAACTTGAGATTCTCCTGCTTCAGCCTCAAAGAGGGTTACACTCACAAGTATGCACCACCACCATCAATTACAACCTCAGATGTGTTAAGCCTGTTGGTGTCCCCTCTCAGAACATTCGTTAGATTTTCTGCATCTTCCCCTTTGTGAGCCGAACTTCAGGGCATTTACTTCTGTCACCCAGCCCATTTGTACACAGAAGTAAAAATAAGCAAGTAGTTCAGACTTCCTTACACCTAAAACATCAAATAGCCTTTTTGATTTTCCAGCAAAAACAAGTTATTTAAATAAAAATGATGTATTTACTGTTAAATAAATCATTCACTGAACAATTTGGGGGCATAGTCTTGTTTTCCTGTGTTGTCTCCTTTGATTCTATGGATTTGAAGTTGTTGAAGGAGTTTACCATTCATGCTTTGCGGTGTGCTGAGCCTAGGAAGGTTGCTAAAAAAACACTACACGCGGGAATTCTTATGAGCTCCTCAGTAGAAGGTGAAGCCCTCCAGTAACTTCCTGGTGTGGAGCAGGCTTTGAAAATCAACCTATTTCACAACTGTCAGTGAGATAAAATCATCTTTAAAGATTTTACAATGAGCTGCAGAAAGTTAAATCTCTGACTCACCGTGGTATTGAGAAATTGTTCTTCGGTTCACTCCCTAAAACAGGAATATCAATCTCCCGTGGTTAGTGTTTATAAAGACTGACAATTTCTTTTCTCTCCAATTCTCCACTCTTTGTCTTAGGGATTTTTCCAAGTACTGTTCATGATGAAATGCTCTCTTGTTATGGAGGTATGCTGACTTCAAGATTTCTGTCTTTATAGGCATTCGTTTGATTTGTAATTAACTCATCTGAAGTGATGCCTAAAGACTTCACTTCATGACATGTTTAGCCATGAGCTTGCTGCTTCTGTATCAGAAGTAGGCAAAGAGCCCAGTGTGGAGTTGGAAAGTTCGACTCCCTGCCTCAACTATTGTGGTGATTACGTACTGATTAATAAAGCTCGCACTCACCTTTAGTGTTTATGAACAACTATCCTTTCACGGCTTGTGTCTAAATATCCTGCAAAGCCTCATGCAGTTGTGGGGCAGGCTGCTAGAGTTTGTGACTGATTCATGGTCCAATGCTGGGATTACGGGTGTGAGTGCTGCACCACCCCTGGGGTGGAGAGCCTGCGTACAACAAAGGGCCAGAAAGTGTCTCCTCTCCCATGCCTGCCTTTGTACTCTTGTTGCCTTTGCTGTCTTCTGAGCTGTTGTCCCTGTGCCAAACCACCCTGCCTTCAAGCCAGCCTATATGGACTGAAAGCTCCACAGGCTGTAAGCTAAATAAACCCTTCCTCCTGTAATCTTGGGTGTAGGGTATTTTGTTTCAGCAGTGAGAGAATAGTATCGAAAACATGCTCTATAGTAGTCCTCAGTATTATGGGCTGGGGGTTGGCACAACTGAGCTGAGTAAGCATTCTTGGAGGTCAGTCCAGGGAGCACACATAGCATAGCAGGGCTTGTCTGGGATCCCCATGGAGCCACTTGAGTCCAGCTCCTGGTGGGGTCGCCAGGGCTTGACTCACACAACACGGAGACAAACTCCCACTTTTCACCTGTGCAAGCTGGCACAGCCTAGTACAGGACCTTCTTGCCCATCAGCTGAGAGTGTTCTGGGATGACAGAAGCAGAGATGCTTATGAATTTCACTGAGAGACAAGAAAGTGACTGCCAGTGGGCATAGTTAATAAACACATCGCTAAAGGCAGCCACAGATCTGTGCCAGCTTTAATCTAACTACCCTGACTAAGTTATAGATTGGTATACTGTTTTCTAATCTCATGTTCACATTTTATTAGACTAAGAATAAAAGAGCAAATAGCAGTGTAACAGGGTTTGATATGAAGTCTAAATGAACTTCCTGGAATTGTTTTTTAATTGAAATTTGCATCAGTTCTTCGTTTGTTTCTGTTGAAATTCATCTTATTTTGTTTCATTTTTAATTATTCACTTTTGTGGTTTTGAATGCAGTCCTACAGTTGGCAACGCTGTGCTCTTTGGAAATACTTGAATTAAGTCTCAATTTGTCAAATCCTTTTGAGTCGGTTTTCACTGGAGCATTATCTATGTTACCTCACAAAGACACACACGCAGGCCCACACACAGACACACAGACACACACACACACACACACACACACACACATCCTACAGTTCTATTTCACTTGTCTCCAGTTCCCCCTAAATACTTATCATTTATTTACTTTTTACCTCCCTGACTTGGAGAGTACTTCACAGGCTTTGAACTATATTCTCTAATTTTCTGAAAGGTATTGTCTTCCTTGGATGTCTTACTTTTTCCTCTTCTATTAATCTTTCTTATACAAAAAAGAATCTTATCAGAGCGATAATTCTTCTCTTTTCATATATCTTCAAAGCACTCTTCACCACCTTCCATAGAATGAATGTGTTTGCTTCTGGCATAACTCAGTGGAAATACCCTGATGAGGGAGTATGCATTTCTTCCCTGAGTTCCTAGTGAACAGAATAAACTCTAGCCCAGAGTAGTTATTTAATGAGCAAAATAAATGAACGCTTTAAATAAACACAAGGAGCCATTTTAATTGATGAAATATTATTTTATCCAGCCAATTGATATATAATTGCTGCTTATAAAATTTGACTTAATTGAACATTGTGTATTTCTCATATTACTTAAGGTTTGTCTCCAAATATAACTCCACTGCAGATGATAACTGACATGTTCCCTTTCTGTACCTCCTTCTGTCATTTTTTCTTCAATTTTCATTTTTACTAGTACGAGTTTGTAGTACATGTGTGTAACACGTTGTGCATGTTGGCACGTGAGCAAGACTTGCTTCAGGTTTTTCTCCATCCCTCTCCTGTCCAAGCCTGACCTCCTACCTACCTCTCTGGATCTGGATGCCTACGTATTTCAAAAGATTTGTCTTCCTTCTTCTTATCACCTCTCTTTTATTTTGCTCTTTACTTATATTTTGGGCTTCATTTTGATTTGGGTTTGTGCTTTGTTTGGGCTGTGAACTCAGATACATGCTCAGAACAGTGACCTTGGCCACCAGTTGGCCCATCTGGTCCATCATGGCTTTGGGTCACTGAGTCCCCATGCTCCTCGTGGTGCATAGTAAGGGCCACTCCACAGAATGGTTTGGCAGAGTCTGACCCTGGAGTGAGGAAGTCAGGGAGGGGCTGCCAGTGTCTGTGTGGACAGAATCGCTGGTCTGCTGCAACCTGGAGGCCGGCAGGCTGGAATACCAGGGGAGAAACATGAATCTCATCAAACTCATCGCCTCAATTGCACTTGAGTCTTATATTTGTATAGAAAGTAGGAAACACAAAAGAACTAGTACATTTAATCAACACATGCCGATTGCTAGGTGCCTGTTATAACAACCACATCATCACCTTTTTCCACTTTCAAATTATTTTCCATTATTTTTCACAAAGAGATGCTTAGCCTCACATTGGAAGTGATGATGCTTAGCCACGTGTTTTTCCTTAGAGCAAGGGCGTGGATCCTTGTTCCACACAGGTACGATACATGCCAGCCACACGGAGAAAGAGGAACCACAGTGTTTCAGAGTTATTTTTTTAGGGATAATGAGCAACACAACTTCAAGTCAGAAGCGTGAAATGCACTTGCAAGTCTCAAGTCAGATTGCAAGTAGCATGCTTGTGTGAATATCAGAGATTTGTTTTCTCAATGCTTTTGATCTCAGAGCACCTAGCAGGCCCGTCGTGGAAGCTTTTGGCTTACTTGTTGCATCAGTGCTGGAGATGAAAGCGAGCAGCCTTCTCAGTCACCCTGGGGCTGATTGTCCTACGAATAGGACCCTACACAGTCAACCTGGCCTATTGTCATGGGGAGAGTTTTATTAAAAATAAACATTGCATAGCAGGGCAGCAGGATGTGGGATTTCTGCTGAGAAGCCCACAGTTCTTTCAAATACTTCATTAAAATGTGTAGGAGGACTCATTCATTCTCAGAGGTAAAAATCATGCATGTGGAAATGAAGGTCCATTCAGTGATTAACACTGGATTATTTAGTAAGTGATTTTAGGCTTGGAAATCTCCAGTGTGATAGTAAAAATGTTATTGTCCCATCATACTTTTTCTATTTTGATACATATGGATGTCGCCATATTGTTTTGACACTATGAAAATGATCTTTTTATTACAAATCACTTAGAAGTAGTGTGATTGGTAACAATCTTACCAGATTTTCCTACCATTAGGAAAGCAGATCCTATAGAACATATAGTATTCTATAATAGATAGTCTTAGCTGTTGTAGAACTTTCAGAGGCAGTGTTCATTGTCTAAAACCTTTACATTTTTTCTTCTAAGATGCTATATAAGATGCCTTGAGAAGCCCTTGTCTAGACATAAAGTACCCTGAGGACACACTCATAAAATCACCCCAACCATATTGTGAGAAGGGAAGAGTGAGCTCAACACTCAGGTCACCCTATGATTTGGGGTAAGAGCAGGGGCTATCTCAAGGTCACTAGAAAGTCTATTTTTCCCATAAGAATAGTGAGGGAGAGTTCTCATAGCAGCACGCAGGGATGGATTTGAAACTCTTTTTTTTTTTCTTTTCTTTTTTTTTTTTTTTTTGTGGAACCAGGGATTGAATTCAGATCCTTGCACTTGCCAGGCAAGTGCTTAATCTATTGAGCCATCTCCCTGGCCTCATGAAAGTCATTTCAAGAGAAAATGTGTTTCCAGGAAGCTGGACTTACTTGCAAAAGGGTTTTGCTGGACCTGCCTCTCCACAGGTATCATGGGACCCTTTTCAGGAGAAACCTGAGAATGCCTTTCAGAGCTCCAACGAGAGCTTTCAACACTGGACTTTTTGTGATCCTCTGGCTTTAGTCATTGTCCTTGTATTTCAGTGCCTATACAAACTTATGTAATTTAGTAACTTTTGTTTTCTCATTTTAATATGGAGAAATCAAGATGGCTGCAAGTTTGCCCATCACAGTACATTGGAAGATTTGTGTCTTAATAACTGAACTGAGGACCTTGGAATACTAGGTAAATATTCAGTCAATATATGCTTTTATCTTTATGGGTACTGAGTTTGATTTACCACTGAGATATTTAAGAGATTAAGCAGGGAATTTACCTTTCAGATGCACAGATAAGTAATAATTATATTTACTTCTAGGGATCATTGGAGTCGCCTTAAATGCAATAGAGATCTTACTTATTTTTTCTGCTACTAAGACAAAAAAATACCAAATACCCAAAGAAAAAAGGGGAAGCTGTATTTAGCTGACAATTCTCAGAGGGTTCAGTCCATAGTCACCTGGCTCCAGGCATAGTAGCTTCTCAGAGGAGACCATTTTATGGTGGGCAGATGGTAGAAAAATAGCATGCAATGGTCACAGTCTCCCACCCTTTTGTCTTATTCAGGCTACTTAGCAGTAGCACTCACAGCCTTAGTCCTGGTGCCCCTGAGCCTAGCACTGTGCTGTGAATCATTCTCAGCACAGCACACTCTATCAGACCACCTCTGGACAAGCCCACCTACAATGGTGTGAGGCTTTGGAAGGACACCTAGACACAAGTCGTAGCAATAGGTAACTATTAGCAAATACTGGTTATCATTGCTTTTATTTTCTCTAGAAAATTAGAAACTGACATGAATTTAAATCATAAGAAAAAAAGCACCCTGAGAAGGCACAAGACTTAGCACAGTAACTAAGCGTCTCAGATGAGAGACAGAGCATCTTGACAGAGACTCAAGCACTTTGTACATGCTGTCCTCAGGAGCATCACAGATCAGGTGGCTTGAGCAAGGATGTGCTTCCTTCCAGTTCTAGAGGCCCCAAATCCAAGTTCCTGATAAAGGACTCTCCTAGATTGAGGACAGGAACCTGCTCGTTGTGGCCTTCCCTGGCCTGCTCTGTCCCCTATATTTATCAGCTGAGGGCACCATCCTTATCAGCTCACTTAACCTTAAATGTTGTGCCAGTCACTGTCCCCAGTGCCGTCTCACTGTAGGTAGTTAAGCTCCAGGAAAGCATCTTGAAGATGGGGACCCAAATGTCCCAGCATGGCACTCTAACTTATTTAAAATTTAGTAAGCACTTCTGTCTTGCCTTTATGTAGTATAACTTCCATTCTGTGTGGAAAGCTTCTTGCTTTTAAATGAAAGTAGAATTGGAGTAAGAGGTAACCAATATGTGGCTTTCTACATTTCTTATTTCAAGGTGATTATATTTTAACACAATAGGAGTTTGATATTCTTTAATTTCTGAGACTCTAATAATTTTAATTTTCTTTTCTTCAATAAGTTAATTTTAACAAACCATGTGTTACTACAATACTTAATGTAGGCAATTTGGAAAACACGGGTGCCCACATAAACATGAATAAGATTGAAATTCTATCCTAGTCCCGAGGTCATTCAAAATTATCATAACGTAGCCCATTATGGTGTGGGGTGCATTGTTTCTTCAAATGAGCTGTGGATCCTGGGATGATGTGTGTAGACATTGGGCCGATGTGTAATGTGTGTGTGTGTGAAATTGAAATCCAGAGAAGTTTAAGAGATGTCTAGTGGATACTGGGCTTTTGAATAGACAGATCGGAAGCTCACAAGAGAGTCTGACTCAGATTTGTGAGCCCGCTGTGGGTAGTAGCACGGGAACCACCCATGCGATAGAGTTGCTAAGCAGGAAATGGACCTACCACAAGAGAAAAGGCAGACTTCAGGCTCAAAGCTGTGACCCCCAATACATTTTTGAGGGTTTTATTTTAAAAGAAAAAATAGTAAAAAACAAAACAATTGGAAACAATACAGAATTTCACTCATCAAAATGACAGGAATTCAGCAATGGCCATTATATTGCCTGTGGTGATCTTCCAGTTAGTTGTTCAGATTACCATACTTAAGCAGGAAAAGTAGGTCGGAGCACTTGGGGAAAGCCAAGCCAAAAGAAGAAAGTCAAAAGCACCAACCGTCCCTTTCACTAGACCAGTACACATCAGTGCTCCATTACCCAGGCTATTCTGTATATATTTGTACCTTCTTACTCTTCTCCTTTTCCTCACCTCAGTTGTTCCACCCTTTTGAGCAGTTTAATTCTTTTCCACAGTATCTTTATGCCTTTAAGATTTTATTTACCCTTTTTGTTTCCTACTCTAGGGTGATGGCACAAAGCCCCCAATACTTTCAAATGCCTAGTTTAAGTTATTTTAATTAAAAAATAAAAATATGGAATTTCAAAACAAGGAGTTATAATTGTATGCCAAATCATAATGAAGTAAACTTTTGCAAATAAGAAATCCATTAACCTTCACCTAACACAGAAAAAAATAAAATGTTTTTATTTAAAAATATCTTAATTTTGATACTATTTAGGATACCAGGGTCCAGTAAAGATAAAGGGTCCTTGCCATAGCCGAAGGCAGAACATGAGCCTCTCTTCATATGATGCGGAAACAGCGGCTGAACAGCAAAGCTCTGCCAAGACAAAGGGGACACAACTGTTTCTAAAATGGCCCCAACTATGTAGCCCAGCCACCAGCTCAGCTCACCCAGCCCCCAGGATGGTTCTCAGCAGATCTCTCCTATTGCAGAAGGCAGAGTGGAGGAGGTCCTGCTGTTGTGAGACTGGTGATTTTTCTATTATACTTTAATTCCATTTATAAAGTTCTTCCTTTCACGCCGGCCTAAATGGTTTTCAGAGTTATTAGTTTTAATGTTTAATAAACCAGTTGCCATAGCAGCAACCATGTCACAGATGCTTTGTTAAAGCATCTCTAAAGCATGCACCTTTGTCAATATGTTATTTTGAACATTTCAAAGGTAAATACTTGAAAAAAGGCAATGCATCTCTCAGACTTCCAGCTCCCAATTTGCATTACTAATTACACACTCTCTTAAGAGTATTTTTAATAATATTTAAGGAAGGTTGATGAGCTAATTTCAAGAATAGAGTGCAAGAAAAGGTCAAAATAAAACTTATCACTCTTGAAAAAGAATCATAAGGTCAAGACATAAAGTAAAATTACACTGATGGAAAATAGGGGCTGCTATTGAAATTAATTGTTCTACTCACCATAAGTGCTACAAATAATTACCAAACGTTCAACAAGATTGGTGTTGTGCCCAGTGTTGGCACCGACTGTCATCTCACCGTGGAGCACTAGTTTCTAGCATATGTAAGTCACTGGTCAGAAAATCTGTGCTCTTAATGCATGTTTCTTCCTTTGTTGCTAAGTCTTATCTGATCTTAAAGTCTAGGTGCTGAAAGTACTGTGAACATTTGACTGTTTGGCCCCAAATCAAGATGATAATGTTCAATGGCCACATAGGTGAGTGACTATTTAAATGCTTTGGGCTCTGCTTTTCTTCTTTATGTTCTGTTTTTCAAGGGATTAGAAAAATTGCTTATACATAGCAAATGAAGTCTACTGAAAGTCACCTGAGAACTTAGGTAAACATTGGTGGGCTTTTGTTGTTGCTTGTTTGTTTGTTTTGGTTTTCTTAAACTCCATAAGCTTCTTTGGGAAACTAGCAGCAGCTGGAGAGATACTGGGTGTATGCTGAGCCCCAGTGACACAAAGCTCCCAGAGACTTTTCACCCTAAGGCTCTCCCGCATTGCTCCTTTATGCTTTCAGGGGACAAGGTTCATGACAGTAAGGCCACATCTGCACAGCAGACCCCAAGTCAATCTAGCCTTCCACCTGACCACGTCCATGTCTTAATTGTCACCAAAGCCAATTCAAGTCAAGTCAGGTTTTGCTGACTGCTTGTGCACCAGACAGAGGAAAAGGTGGCATTCTGTGGGAGTGTACGTACTGTGACATGGATTCTCTGCCTCAAGGCTGCAGAATAGGACAAATCGCATCTTATATTTCCCAAGTCAGAACCTTTGGGCTTCTTCTCAGGACCAGGTGGTCTATGCTAACACCAGGCAACAAACCTTCTGAAGATTAAAATCCATCCTGTGCAAGTGTGCAGAAAGATTTCATCTAGAGAGTGACAGCAAAAGAGTCACACTCAGATGTGGAGCAAGAGTGAGCACAGGCCTGTGTTCTTTAAGGGAAAAAAAAACCTATTTCTTAGTGAGTTTCAATCATGAACTATGCTCAGGAAGAAAAGAATGAGTTATCGTTTGGCCTCCTGACAGCCTCTCCGTGACCTTGCAGGGAGGGCCTGTAAGATCTTTCTGGAAGATTACAAATCTGTTCATTAATTTTACATCTCAAGCCTTTGAATTTTGATAACATGAACAAAGGAATGTCAAACAAAACTTAAAAAATATAGGCTCCTTCCAGTACTTGTGTGAGCCCTTCGGCTGTACAAAGCACAGTCCGTGAACTCTTGCATGATTTACTTGGGAGAATGTTCTGGTCTATTCAGTTAGTACTTTCAGAGAAACAGAGTTAATGGGCCATGTTCCTGCCAATAATTTTAATAACGGGAAAAAAATCAAAATGGGAGAAATAGTTCTTTTATCTTCTATCTAGTGTTATGCTTTGCAGTGGAGCTGGTGTCGTGGGTCAGTGACTGTGGTGTCGGGTAGGAACTGGGAGCTGCTGCACACTGGCTGACCCCGCATTACCGACCAGCTATGTGACCTGGGTTCTCCACAGGCCCCTCTGGGCTTGACGGTTCACCTTACAGGATGAAGACGAGAGGAAAGAAGTATGGTTTGTGATGGTGGAACGCAGTGAAGCTAACTGGCGCACTCCAGGAAGAACTCCTCGTCCATGGCTTAACTGTATTCTTTCACTTATCTTTACCCAAATCCCTCAGCAAAATGCATATTTTTACTACATTTCTTAGTTTAAAAGAAAATTTTAGAACATACCCTCTCCAAGGTGGCAATACTCAAGAACTGAGATATTTTGTAAGAAAAGTTTTATTGTTTAGACTCACTTTGGAGACATATTTTACTGTTCAAAAATAGCTACAAAACATACGTTCTTATATTGGAGAAATCTGAACCATTTGTCTTAGAAAATACAAAAAAAAAATTTTCCTCTTTTTACTTGCAGGGATGATGTTAATATTGCTATATATTTTTGGTCTTTATCAAAACTGCATTAAATTCAAAATGAATATTTCAGATCTTCAACAAGAAAGTATTCTTTTTTCAGCTTGACATAACTGTCATTAGAGTTCTAACTGAATGATTGTCTTCCTTAAAATGTTTGTTTAAGCAACACATTTCTGCATATCTGAAAATCTAATAAAAGGCTTTACTAACACTACTGCCTCCAGGTGGACACTGTGCATGATGAATAGTGGTCTACAACCAAGTCAGTCATGCTATTGCCAAGAACACAGCCTGCCTCAACACTGTGGGTGTTCACGTGTAGCTGGGTGCAGAGGCAGCCATTTGCTGTTACCTTGGAAATGATCAGGAGGATCTGAGGCTGCTAAAAACAAAAGACCTTGCGGATGAAGCTGCCTTCGAGGCCACCCCGAGCCCCAGTTTTGGGGGCATCTGAGCACGTTCTGCTGCCATTGCCAGCTGACTGTTTCTTACTTCAAGCTTAAGATGCTTGCTTAAAGTTTGGTTTTCTCCCACCTTTCTACACTTCCCAAGAGGCTTTCTACAGCTGTTCAAGAGGCCTCTCCTTTATTTCTCCCTATTGACCAGTCATTCAATATTCAAATGACTACTTCATATAGCCTTACCTTGTGCCGCAGTGTCTCTTCCGGTCATGGTGAAATATTTGATGAGGTTCAATGACATTTTCTCCTATTGTAATGCATGCCTTCACTGACACATGGAGTCTCTTTTGGAAACATGCCAGTCCATCTCTGTTCTAGAAGATTCAGTATCATTATGATTTCTATTACATCTTTCATCAGTCTCACTTTTTGCCTTACTAGAGCAGTATCTTTATTTTTAGGTGGAACAAATAGAGCAGTTGTTTGTATGTGTTTACCTATGAACCAGGAAATTCATCTCCTAGGAGCATCTAACATGCTTGTTACTAAATCCAACTCACTTCTTGCATATTCTATCTGTTGTAGTTAATATTAAGGGCATAAGAGAAGAGAGTCAATCCCAAACCAGAGAAGCAGAATCTTTCACTCCCAGAGAAGAGGAGGGAAGTGTGCTGGCTTCAAGCACTGCTTTCTATCTCTAGAACTCGCATTCACAGGCACCAAGAGAATAAGCACCTGGGAAGAGCCCGCTCATCTGGCCTGTGTGGTCTGATGAGTTCACATCACACCTCTGCCTCTGGTTTGTCGGAGCACATTAAATGCAAACTACCGACAGACTCAGGACTCAGCATGAGCAGATCTGCTGTGCCTGAGTCTTGCTACTTTGAGAGGATATGGTGTGGTTTTAAATCTGCATGCCAAACTTGCCTGAGCTAGAATGAGAACAGAACCCTAGGGTTAATAGCTTTGCTTTCTGAGAAAGCTCTAAGCTATTTCCATTTCAGGGCACTTTTACATTTACATGGTACCTTTTACCAAAGCCCCAAGGTCCTTAGACAACCAGAAGCAGATATTTATTTACTGAAGTTAATGTATCTTCTACCCCATTGCTTTCTAGCCTTTGGACACATTTTCAGGTAACAAGGAAAAAAATCCACATAAATTGCCTCTTTGGTTTCTCAAATAGAAAATGAATACAACCCTAAGCCTAGAATTCTACTAAGAATGGACAATTACAGGGTAGTTCCATTTAAAATCTCACTATAATGTTTTACATTTATTATTCCACAATTTTAGTCCATCCCTTGTCCATTTAAATAGAAAAAGAAAATTAGGGAAAATCAGCAGTTACAAGTGCACATCAGGGCATGTGACCTGTCCAGGTAATAGGTTCACAGACAAATTAGGTGAGTGGAGAGGCCTGAGTTTTGAACATATTAAGTATAAGTCTTGATCTATAGCAATTACAGAGGGTGTCAGACCACTAGGCGGGAAGGATGCTATCTGTTACAAGTGAGAGAAGCTCCAACGTATCCTTTCTGGAGTAGCAGCTCCTGTGTTGTTGGGTTGCATGAGTGTCAGCACAGGCCTCACGCTTTGGCTCAACTTCTTCAGAAACTGGGAGACCGTAGCCACCATGTGGTTCAGCTCTCACTACACAGGCTGCTCATACTTCATCTGAAATACTCAACTATTAGGTGTTGGCATCTCTTCATAGAAAGACAGTGTTACATTCCTGCTGGACAGAACTGAGGGCTCAGAATGGAGCTTTGGAAGCCCTCATTTGAAAGTACCAACACCACAACTAAGCATGGCCAGAGATAGGAAGAAACACTCACTGCCAAGCTGTGTTATGTCCCCATGAGTAGGAGAGGATGTCCCAAATGCTCTACTCACACCCAGCTCCATCTCCCTGGTCTTCCATGCACTTCACAGGCTTTTTGCTGCCACAGGGAGGTCACTGCCAGGCCTAACAAAGTGGCTGCATCCATTATAGGTGATAATTAATTAAATGTATTGACACTTCTCACTCTGTTGGGTCCCAGCTGCTTGACACTGCTGCTTCAGGAAAAGTAATTCCATAGCACATTTTTCAAGCATTTCCTATAAACTGGATCCTATCTTCAAACATCCAGAGAGATCTTTTTGTTTTATTTCTCATAAACTTTCTCTGTAGTTTTTAACCCTTTTTGGAGCTGAAGAAATGAAAATACAGAATCTCTAGGTAATATGCATAAGTTTGCATAGCAAGTGAGATGAAAACCAGGAGTTTTGATGCAAGCCTGGCAAACCCTAGAGCCTCTCACAGCATTCATAAAGACAAAAATAGAGACTATTAGTTAGAAATATAGCTACAAATGAAAGTACTACTATTTAGTGCTTATGCTTCTTTGAAGCAGTTGTTTAAATTTTAGGTAACTTATCATATAGTTAATTCCCAAAAACTTACTCCTGTCATATCAGGTAGCTTCAGAACTCTGTGTGCACACTTCATCCTTCACACTCAAAGTTCTAGCCTTTCGTTTTTGCAAGGTGGGCTTGACAATTACTCTAGAAAGTTTTAAGGGAGTCAAGCATCTCCATTTTCAAGGTTCCTTCTGGACTCTTCCTCTCCTTATCCATTTTATTTGGGCGCATAGCTTGCACAGTCCTCAGTGAGGGAGCATCTTCCACGCTGGGCCTTTACAGAGAGTTCTTAGCATTCTACCTTTTGCTCAGTGAAAATGTGTGCTGGCAGCCTGCCCTCACCATAGCTCAGGTCTGATCCTACAGCTGTAGTAGGAGATTCGGGGGAAAAATCCAAAAAGCCTAAAGACTCTTAACCCAGGGCTTAAGGGACATCATTAGCATGAAATTCTGACCTTTCATAGTTTTTCAGGTAATAGTAAGTAAACAGAAGAAATCTCAAAGTTTAAACACATGATTGCAGTTTATCTACCTGGCCCTTATTAGATGTGTAGGACAAACCTAGCACCATCTAGACAAACATGCTTATTTCTTTGTCCACAGTACTAGCTTCTCCCTAAATTCTCTACTTGACCCAACTTGATCTACATAAAATTTGGCACTATTTAAACTTTGCTCCATTTGCTATTGAATCACTTGCAGGATATAATTAGCAGGTGAAGAAGCCTGAAAAGCTTCAGCTGGATTCTCCACTCTGGCTGGTCAAAATAGTATTTGAATTTGCGAGGGTTTCTCTTTTTGATGTTTTAAGAAACTGTATTTGTTTTAACTGTCCTTGAAAATTCACTTTTTCAATGAGTAATACATATTCAACACATGTATTTTATTGAGTGATTGAATAAGCAAAGCACTAAATGAATAAATGAAAGATTAAAACACAAAACATGAACAGTAGTAGGGACTTATTTAGAGATAGTTTCATATGTAATAAAAATTGGATTCTAAAACATATCGGTGGACAAGATAAAATGGCTTTTTCCTTCATATTTTGATTGAGACATTTTATGTTGCTGATATGCAATAGGTTTTATTTACACAAATAGCATTCAAATTTGTTGCAACTCATAGTAAGGCACGCTGATATACAAATAAGCTGCTGCAAAATATAGTTCCTCGTAAAGAGGAAATCATATTTAGTGAGTTATGAACAATATTTCTAAGGTTTCTCATGGGCTCAGTTTTACAAGGAATTACAGCAAGAGTTATAGTGAGAGTGCCACCCGAAATATAAAGTCCGTGCATAAAAAATCTACAAGTGTATTGTGAGCACAAGAACGTGATGTCGGACTTGGTGAATGTCCAGTAGCACCTGTCACTTTTAGGACACTGAACAGTTATTAAATTTAAGATGAGAGGTTCTTGAGCCACGTTGAATTTAAAATAAGCATAGTGCCTCTTTGCGGCTCCAGTGATCCACTGTTGTTCAATCTGAATCTGTCAGTGGGACTCTGAGATGGATCTCAATAAATCAGAGTTGCTGTGAGGTACTTACTCTATGTTTTGACAAGTGCATTTCTCCATGGTCCAGATCCTTAACACGAGAGCTATTTGACTTCAGGTATAAAACACATTGGAACTGAAAGTAGTCCTGTTCTCAAAATTATACCTTATTTTTTAATAGTGGTACTCAGGTATCTAATATAACAACATGGCTGAAGGAAGGCTTATTCATTATTTTTCCAGAAAATAGAAATGGTCTTGAATTCCATCTGAGAAGCAAATTGAGGAAAAATAGGTAAGAATATCACTTTTGTAGACTTAAAGGGCTGAAAATATATCATCAAATTTGAGCCTTCTAATAAGGGAGTACTATTTTTTTTTATCTTGTTTTCTAATTACAATGAACCATCTAATAAAATTCTCATTCTTTCATCTATCTACCATCTTCCTTGGTGATGGCTCTTTCTGAACAGCTTTACTGCTTGGTACAAACACATTAATGCAGCTGACAATTACTCAGAAATAAGCTTCTTGATGTGATTCTCACATTTTTCATATCCTTTGTTTCTAATTTATATTTGGTCCTGAAAATTGATAAAGTTACTAGTTTGAGATAATTAAGTGTGACTTTTTATTTCAGGAAACACAAATAAGGTTGCCCTTCTCCACAGAACCTTTTCCATATTTTTTAACAACCAAATCATTCCCAATTTTCTGGTATGTAAATTTAACGTGATCAGCACAAATAAACAAACTGACAAGATCTGGGCAGTTGAAGCCCATTGTTCCACAATGTCTTTGTTTAAAATCTTTCATAATTCATCCTCAGAAATGGCCCTCTTAGCAATCAGTTACCTTTAATGTCTTCATTTTCATTTAAATGTTCAATGATCAGGATAATTAGAATTAATTTGGCATTGTCCTCTTATGGTAATGAGGGTTCTGCTACTTATCTGCAGCGTCCTGCAGGCAGAGTGTTAGCAGACAAATATGTGACTCCTCACACTTCTCACATGGCTCTGTGGTCTTTGCTGGGAGCATTAACAGTGGAGCCTGGCCTGCTTCCAGATTAGATTTATGCTGTTTTTGGTAAAGGACTGAGGCCAGTCAAGCTGGTGCTCCTGCCCCTCCTAGATGACACCCTGATAAAATCTCAGTTCTTTCACTGGAAAGGCATTTTCTAGTCCCTCTCCTGGGAATTTTATACAGGCCAGGATTAATCCTATGGGTAGAACAAAAGGAAATAGCTCTTTGGATTAAGATGGAACACCACCAATCAAATCTTTTTAAAGGCTAGGCAGAATTTAGTAAAAGGTGAAAGATTTATATGATCGAAAGAGAAACCAGTTTATAGAAAGAATTTAGGAAAACATAGTTCAAGAAATGTTGAATCAAGGGCTGGCCAGGTAGCTCAGCGACCTAAAGCACCTGCTTAGGCAGAGCACAGAAGAGGCCAGGGGGCCAGGGTTGGATACCTGCTGTGCAGTGCTGGCCCCACCCCTGGGACAGCGATTGAGACTGGGCATGGTGGTGTGCACCTGCAATCCCAGCGCTTGTGAGGCTGAACACAGGAGGATCACTAGGAGTCTGATCTAGTAGTGAGAGCCTGAACACCATGTAGACCCTGTGCCAAATACATAAAAAAAAAAAATGAAAACTGAATCAAAATACCTACAAGGGAGAAAAATATACCACTGAATTTTCAAGCTGAAAGAGTCTCTTTGCATTACATGGTCCAGGGTTCTCCAACCACATGGAAAATACTTTTCTGGCTCCCATCCATTCCCTCTCTGCCTTACCTCTAACACAGCAAGAGCAGTAGATAACCTCCTATAGTCTTTGTTCTGCCCCTTACCCCTGAGAAACTTTTTCATGAGGAGAGGGATTTAAGTGGCCACAAATCAGGAATAGAAAGTACTAATCTCAAAGTCTGCCAAAGGAAGTGCAGTTTAAGGGTGCTCCTCGCCCCTTGTGATTTTTCATTTCACAATTGCAATCTTGTTCTTTTTTTGCAACTGACATTTTCTCTACCACCCTGTAAATCTCTCTTCATGCTTTCCTAAGAAAGACTATTGCACTATCCACATCTGAGTCACTTTAAATTATCACTACTACTACAATGCATTCCAACTATATGTAATGAGACAGGACTCTTTCAGTAACTGCAGTTGTGCCCTGCGCGTTAGAAAGGTATCCTAAACTTAGCACCTTAGGAAGCATCCTGTGTTTCTTAGAATTGTGGAGTCAGAAAGGGCAAAGCTGGTCATCATGTGTGTATGGCCTGCAGGTGGGATTCTGGCAAGTCCAAAGGCCCAACATGTTGGCTGCTGCGGAGCCTAGCTAAGAGCTAGTGACCACCATCCTGCACCTTGTGGCAGGGTGCTATCAAGGCTTCCAATGGCCTGTCTTTGTGAAGACTGTCATGATTGTAGCCAGTGTGTGGCCAACACTGAATCAGTTTTGGAAGTTGCAAAAGAGCCATTTCTGCTATATTCTATTGAGCTAAAGATTGATTTTCTTTTTTTGTTTGACTTTCAAGTGAAAAGAAAAATAAACTTTATGTTTATTTTACATTAATCTTTATGATTATTCTATGTTTATCTTTATGTTCATTTGCCCACAGAAGGGAGTTAGAAGCAATAATTGGAAGATGTGTTTTAAGTTGGCCCTGTAGTATAAAAAGCTGTGAGGTCTATATTCAAGAAGAAAATTTCCCAGGAATGGGGCTGCTATTGATCTTTAGAGCAAGGAAGTGTGAAGGTTGAACTGGTCAACCTGGTTGGCTTGGACGCCAACCAGGAAACAGAGGGAACACACTTGTATGGGATCATGGATGGGTGACAGAGGTATGCCCTTGGGCACCTCATCTGGTCCCCATCCTTCCCTCCTGAGCCGTCACCTGTGCAGTCTGTTGCACACCAGGAACTGATCACTCGCTCCTCACTACTTCTGCCTGGGTGCCTGCCAGGCATGGGTCAGTCCTCTTAAATGTTAGCTGAATAATTGTGAGCTAAATATAATCAAAATACATTACATACTTTGGTATCCCCTAAACCCTGAAAATGGGAGGGAGTAAGAGGATGGGAGAAATAATACAAAGAAGAGAAAAACAAGGGCCAGTGAGATAGCACAATGGACTAAATGCCTGCTAAGGCAAGAGCAGGGATTGGGTTTAATCTCCGGCACCGTACGCTATGCTAGCCCTACCCCTGGTCATGCTGAGCCAGCTACCTCAACTGGGCATGGTGGCACATGCCTGTAATCCAAGAGCCAGGGAGGCTGAAAACAGGAGGATTACTGTGAGTCTGAGCTGCCTAGTGAAACCCCATGCCAAGAAAAAAAAATATTACAAGCCAATTCTGTCTCTCCCCCTTTATGTTTTCAGTGCCAGGTTTTATCCTACAGTGGGAAAGCTGACCAGTGCCACAGGGAAGGAAGTGCAGCCAGATGGGTTCACATGTGGGATGTACGACCAGTGAGAGGGCGTCTGGCTGCTGGACAGCACAGAGCCTAACCCGCCCTGGCTGTACGAGTCCACCATCCACTTGACCTCTCAGTTTATACTGAGCTCAGTGATGTCACAACAGCATCTTGACAATGGCCATAGAGGGATGTTTGCATCACAACAACCGGAGGACACTGGACACATGAGGACTGAGCTTTGCCCTGAGCCCCAGTTGCTAAGCACTAACCAAAATTTCACTGATAGCGAGGAACCCAGAAGCCACCTGAAATGTTTCTGGACATGAATAGCACCGACTGCTATAGGGCACCATGTAGGAAGCATGATCCTGGCCCAGACCAGGGAGAAGCACCGGTAACCAGGAGCAACCACAGAGAGCCCTGACCCTCAACAGAATATAAATTTGAGAGTCTGAGCCAGGCTTAAAAAGTCTCCAAGACAGTAATGAGGCCCTACTTGACACGCTGGCTACACAACTGCATGTTAATTTGTTGTTTACTGGATTCCTTCCCATAAATTATCATATTTTAAGTGGATTATTAATGGTATAAACATAGGTGTTTTATATGAAATTGGAAAAATCTAACTTTCCCAGTATTCAGGTTGTTTATTCCATTATGTTCTTTTACTGCAAACTGTAAGAGTAACAGGGACAGCAGGAGATAACTTTGGTGAGTGTTGCCTACACCCTGTCTGGTACACAAGAATGGTGCCAACGGGGATGAGCAGCATTTACCTACAGGAAGATGAAAAAGGCTACTCCTGAAACTCTACAGTGAGAGTCGGGAGGAAGGAGGGCGGGCCACAGCCCTCTGCAGGCTGGCAGGAAGCCGGGGCTGGTGAGCCTTAGCACCCCCTCTTTCTTGCGAGTGCTGAAGGTGCCTGCTGCAGCTTCAGCAAGGTGTCTGCCAGAGGGCATCGGAAGCATAGTTTAACAGTTTTATTATGATGTTAAGTTTCCATCTGATTGAGTATGCTGAGTAGAGAGAGACTTTGATTGCCTGTCATAAGGGTCCTTTTTAAACATTTGATGATAGTGACACAAGCTTTGGGAACTACATTGATTGTATTTTTGCCATATATATGTTGGAATAAAAGTGTGATCGAGCTTAGAGTTAATATTTTCAAATTCTAGATATTTAGTCCTATTCTGCTTGATTATTAGTCTCAATTGAAGTTCATTTAAAAAACAGCTTTGTATGTGGATATTTATCATTATTATTTTTATGAATATTGGAAAGATTAATTTTTAACATGTTGACAATTTGTCACTTGTTTCTGCATCATTTTAAATTTGAAAAAAATGTTTTATGCATATTTTCAGACCGGAACACAGAGCTGGATTATCATTGACAATCACTTGTCAATTTTCCTTTTTCCTTTTATGATATACTAATCAATTAAACATACAAACATAAATATGAAGAACTAAAGCACTCCTGCACTATTAAGTGGTAGATGCTGATATTTTATTTTATTTTTATTTTTGTGGAACCAGGGATTGAACTCAGACCCTTGTGCTTGCCAAGGAAGCACTTATTGCACTGAGCCATCTCCCAGGCCTTGATATTTTAATATGGTACTACTTCCTACATATCCTAGAATATATTTGAATAAACAAACAAAAGGATGGTTAGATAGATAAGATGTAGATATAAATTAGTAGTCCAATTGGTATATATGCAGCTCTCTATGTAAAGATAATAAAACAAGATTGTACTGATAATTCTCTATACATAATTTTTCATTCTTTTTGACAACATTAGAAAAGTCTGTATCTGAAATTAGTGATGAAATAATAGAATGGTATATATTCATGTAACAAAAAGTTTATTTTCCTACACAGGTACACATGAAGCTTTAACTTCAATCATTTATGTGACATAGTTATGTTGCAATAAAATTGGGGGTTATTTCAAATTATATTATAGTCTAGCTTACCAATTGTATAAAGGCACTTAAAAATTTTAAAGGAGCTAAACACAATAATGTTCTCTTCTTAACGACGCATTCATGGCTAAGGTATTTTAATTGAAGGCCTATACATCACCGTAATTATGAGAAAATTAAGCTGTCTTGAAGATTGATTGAAACCATATATCATTAAAGTAAATCAATATATCAATAATATCAAAGCACTTGATTACAATTATTATCTTTATTTTTGTTCTATGGCTCCTGAAGCACATCGCCAAAGTGTTTTTAAAACGTTTGTGTAAATTTATGTTCACAGCAATAAAATCTGAAAAATACTATTCAAGTACTGCTAAAGGGACTTGTTTTTATCATAACTAGAAAACCCTGGATGCATTTACCTTTGAAAAATCTTTCCTATTAGTGCTACATTGTGATAACTTTGTAGATGTAATTTTATTTTTTATAGCATTCCTTAATTTTCTATCTATCAACTTTAGTAAATATGCACACTTCTTCCTACATGAAGAATGTGTTTGGTCTATCTAGTAAATGTCTCAAGATGAATTGCTTTAGTTTTCTTTTTTGTTTCATTAAGTTTTTGTTGTTTTGTTTTTTCCTGTCACTGTCCTAGGTTAGGATGACTTCATACATGGTTGATATATCTGTTCAACCATATTTTTTCAAGATTCAAAATATTTTTCATCATTAGAATTGACACAATGCTCAAACAAGTAAAAAGACAATTGTTGCAATGGAAGGAATCCTACTTGAAACAAAATTAATCAAAAGAAACTTCATAACCGGGCCAGATGGAAGACGCCTGGGCATCTCTGCGCCTCTGGCATCCTGCTGCTCCAAGGCTCCGCATTTCCTCCTGCTCTTCAGCTTCTTGGTCCTCTTTGGAAAGTGAAAGGATCTGAGCCCTGGAGCCGGCTGGGTGCTATCAGGAAGCGGGCTCCCCTGGGCAGAGGCCGTCACCGCTGGCACGGCCCGGAGGGCTTGCTGCCTGGCTCCTTCCTTCTCTCCCTGCCTCTTGTGCACCTCGAGCTGACTGGCTCGCCCCTCGTGCCCTCCCGCAGTGGCCTCCTTCTCTGCATCTTCCAGGGCTGGGCTAAGGCCACACTAAGCCCGTTCTCCATTAAGTTGCAGATTTCGGAGTGTTTCCTCCTAGTGAGGAGAAGGCGACTGAGGCACAAAAGGACTGCTCTTCCCTGCTATGCTGAGTGCCGTCTGACGCTCTGCTTCTGTTGTCCAACAAACACAATCACCGTCTAGAGTGTTTGTTATGTCTTTCCCATTAATTTCATCCTTATCACCAAAACAAATCACTGATGTCACCATAATTACATTAAAAATGTACCAGAAAATGATTTTAGAATTTTTGAATTGTTTTATCCTCTGAAATTTTATTTCTCTGTTTGATTGAAGTTTTTCCTATTAGTTTTGCTTTGCAATGGTTATAGATTTGGTTTTAATTTTTATAACATTACTTGATTTTGTATCTATCAAAATTCAATAAAAATGAATATTTCCAGGTATAGTATTTAGCTCTAAATAGCTCTAAATAATTCATAAATATGAATTATTTTAGTTTTTGGATTTGATACTTTTAAAAAAATTTCTGCTACTTTATCTTCTTTAAAACTTCTCATTCAGTTCTTAAAAAATTACACTTTATTTAAATATCCTGTGAATGTTGTAATCTCCTGAAATTTAATTATGACTCTTTGATATATTATATTCTTTTTCTTAAAGCTCTCATTTGTGCCGCTACGGTGAACACTTTAGCAAATTAAACTGCCTCATGTGTCCAGTTAGATAATCACACATGTTGTCCTTCCAGAGAGTATTCACTGTGAGAAAATCTGTTGCGATGTTTCACCTGGGTCACACCGGGTTTGAACTTCAGCTTGTTTCAAATTGAGGACAAGCTTCTCCTTTTGTTGTGCCTCCTGCCTCCCTACGTCCCTGAAGGGCAGCAGACCTTTTAACTCTGTCACATAACTCCCTGTACTTGGAGTGATCAGTACTCTAATACACAGTCTCACTCGGCTGTTGGATTCTTATGTACAAATGTGGCCCAGGGCAACTATTTCATCTTTTAATATACCTAGGATGAGCTTTGGTTATTTGTGCCTCAATAAACACTGTCCTAATCATTTTCATAAGTTCCTCTGTTACTCCAGCAACATATAACTTTAAAGTACCAAGTCTTCTGTAGGTCAACAGTGCAATGTGGCATTTCTTTTCATTGCCTGATATACTGTATTCAATAAAGAAATTAAGAACATGAATTGCAGGCTTCTATTTGTATTTATATCAATCACTTTTACATCACAGGGACGAAATCTTGGACATACATCATTTGGAGGAGAAGAGCTTCACGTTGGCTTACAGTTTTGGATAGACCAGTCCATGGATGGCTGGCTCTACTTAGAAGCAGAACGGTGGGTGAGGTGGTGATGTGGCACCCAAGAGACAGAGATAGAAAAGAAAACCTAGGTTTAAAAATATACTCTTCATTACTGTTGCTAGAAGTCTACCTTTTCTGACCAGTCCTTGCATCCTAGTAGCATGGCCATTCCTGAATCAATTCCCCTAGGAGAATAGCAGCTCCATGATTTAATTGCCTTTCAAAAGCCTTGTAAATCATTTTTGGATTTAAACCATAACATTCCTTTGGTGTGTGTGATACTGGGGATCAAACTGAGGACCTTGCACTTGCCAGGCAGGCACTTATGGCATTGAGTGATCTCCAAGCTTGTTTTTCTGGACTTTTTTGGTAATCTGTGACTTTTGATTGTGTTCTGCTGTAGTTTCAATGTTTGTGTACTCCTCAAATCCCCATGTTGAAACCATAGCTCCCAAGATGATGGTAGTAGGTGTGGCCCTTGAGAAGTCTTGGGGCCATGAAAGTAGATCCCTCACCAGGAGACTGAGGTCTGTATGCAAGGGCTCCAAGAGTGATCTTGCATTACTGCACCTTGTGAGGATGAGGTGACAAGGTACTGCCCCATGAATCAAGAAAGAGGCTGTCACCAAAGTAAGGTTTAACCAACACATTGCTCTTGGACCACCCAGGGTTCAGGACATTGGAAATATAGTAACATCCCAGCTCACAGATGCTTCTGTTTGCAAACAATTTGGTCCACAAAAAAAAAGCATTCAGCAAAATGTTGGTTACATTTGTAGACCCTGCATTAGACAACAAACATGGCTGTGATCACCTTCCCCACACCCATAAAACACAGCCATTTTCTCCAAAATTGTAAATGAAAGTAAGTTCATAAGCCAAGGTTCCACTGTTCCTATTTTTGTTCACAACTTTGAATTCTTTGGTATGACAGAGTGCATGCTGCAGTCTTTTAGGAACACCTGATAGTTGTTAGCAGATGTCTCAAGCAATGGGAATGGCAAAGAACATTATGTTGAAGTATTGGATGGCAATCAGCAACAGGGTACAGGAGAGTGGTGGGAAACCCACCTGCTCTGTATAGTGTAAAGGAACTTGGCTGAGTTGTGTTTCTGTCCCAGTTGTTGTGGAAGGTGGAACATATGAGCAATGGAATCAGATCTATGGCTAAGCCAATTCCTAAGCCACATTTCAGAATAACAACTTGGTTCCTCTTGGCAAGAGAGAGATGATTTTAAGATATGACTGTTAATTCACAGGAAGCTCAAATATTTGAAGAATGCCTGACCTATTTACTTTGCATGGAATGAAGAAGTGTTTTTAACCAAGTTTTGGGGTGAGTACTCAAACTGGAATATAAATGCAGATGGAGTTTCAATAGTAGAAAATGATACCAAGGATGAGAAATGACCTGTTGATAAGCACATTATTCAACCATCTAAACAGAATCCTGAACCTATTGTCCAACTGGAGTGATCCCGAGTGGGCCTGAGTGATTACCAAGGTTGGCACCTATGTAACAAGTCCACAGGGCTAGGGTGAAGGCAACTGCTAGATCATGGCCGGGTTACAATGGAAGGCCTCCCTCTGGCTAATGCCTGCCACCACCATATAGCAGAACTGTCCCTGATAATGTATATCTATAAAGCCGTCAGAGTACAATTCATAGCACACGTGTGCACACATGTGCATATGTGTGCTGTAGACTCAGACATACAGTGCTAAGCCATGTGTGCTGTTCATGGTATGACTTACATCCAGTAAAGCCATGGAAAGAAGGGAGTCTAGAGTCTGGGCCTCCCACCTGTGCATTCCAATCCTACAGAAGTTTAAATCCATCATTGTGAGACCTCTAGACCCTGTACACCTTGTCCTAAATACATTTAAGAAAACGAAACTTCAATCCACTGTGACCCGGAGGTGGAATTTCTCTCATTGGTCTAGATAGGGAGCATTAAGCTAGAGAATACTTTTTTCTTTTTGGTATTTTAAGGAAGGATCTGCAGGGTGCTCAGGGTCCTACTACTAAATTGGACTTGTAGCGATTCTACTGTTTAGAGCCTCCCAAGTGCTGGGCTTACAGGTCTGTGCTCCATGCCCAGTCTCAGTTGCTTTCTCAGCATACCCCGAGAGCAGGGCCAGCATGGCAGGCTCGGAGATCGAACCCCTGGCCCCTGTGTCTACTTGAGATGATTACTCTGAGGCATATTATTTAATGTTGTTTGCTGCATTATGTTAAGGATTAACTAATTTAAAGCCTTTCCCTCTTTTATGCTTTCCTATTTTCCCATTTTGAATGGCAATAAATGTCCTGTGTCTATCTTGCAATTATATTGTAAAACATATGATCTGTTTGATCTCCCAGATTCAAGCCTGGACAGGAATTTACTAGAAAGTGAACTGTACCTTGTGTTTCAGTCATGTGTGATTTCAGTGAAGTTTCAATGAGATTTTTCAATTTTAAACCTTGAAGTTGATGTTGGTATACGTGAAGACTTTTGAGATTCTTGGGCGCTAATAAATGCATAATGATCGCATGTGAGAAAGAGAAGGATTTGTGGGCTGGTGCAGAACACAGGAGCCTAGATTTCTTTGTTCCTGTAGACACAAATGTTGAAGTGGAATCTTAAGGTAACAGTTTTAGGAAATGGGGCCTTTGAAAGGCAACTGACATGGCACCCCAGTGACTTGATTTGGCCCTTTCAAAAAGGGCCTTGAGCAGAAATGTTGCCCCTTCCAAAGTATGAAGAAAAGGAGCAAAGGAGGGTCCCTGCAAACACTAAAGATGACCCTTACCAAAGCCTGAGTTTGCCAATGCCTTGCCAGGGGCTTCCTAGTCACCAGCGCCATGAGAAGCCTGCTTCTTCTGTGTACCGGACACCCAGCTTCAGGCACCTTGTTGCAGCAGCCTGAATGGCCTAAGTTGATGGACCTACTGTGCCGTTATGTTTACAGACCCATTCCAGGAGCAGGAGTTAGTTTTAAAAGGACAATTTTTCCAAAGAATTGTAATTTGCAGTTTGCTGTGGAAAGGAAAGAACATCCGAGTAGAATAAAATCTTTGTTCCTCCATTGACAGTGGTAAAGAAACAGCTTGAAGAACATTATTAATTCCATAACATTTGGATTTGAAATTACATATTATTTTTCTTTTAATTCATTTTAAGATAAAAATAAATATGTAAAGGTAAAAATAGATAGATGATAGATAGATAGATGATAGATAGATAGATAGATAGATAGATAGATAGATAGATAGATAGATAGATAGATAAATAGATAGACAGATAGATAGAAAAACACTGAGTAGGTTTTGGCTATAATTATCATTAAATTTTGGGTTAAAAGTAAACTGCCATGAAGATACCTTTCAGACATCCTTCAAATAGGAACAACAGGCCTCGGAGATAGTTCAGTAGAATAAGCACTTGTCTGGCAAGCACAAGGTCCTGAGTTCAATCCCCAGTACCACCAAAAAATAATGATAATAATATTAATAGTAGCAACAGACTGTTGGGGGTGGTCAAAGCCTAAGGTTCAGTCATGTGTCTTGGAGTCCAAATACAGCACTGTGGAAATACGTGCAAGCATGTTCTTTCACAACTGTGGTATTTCAGCAATTACCCTAGTGGAGAAACAATTATTCATTTTATTGATTAGAGGACATTCTTACTCCACCTATAATGTAACTTTTTCTAACATCTTCAAAACTTATACATGATATAGTAAACTTGAAATTAAATCGACATAAGGATTGCTTTCAATTTTGAAGTAAATATTTGAATGCCAAAATACTATCAGCTGCAGAGGCACAAAAGTAAAAGACTTACCTTTCTGTATAATATACTTTTATGGTGTTCAGCATTCTGAACAAATATGTGAAATTCTGGCATATTTTATACTATTGTTATCAAAGAAGATAATGAAACTGATCATATACAACACAGTTCTTTCATTTGGCTTGAATGGTTAAAAAGTAAATTATCCAGCCTTTACTAGCACATGAAGTTCACCTTTCCCATTTAAGTAATAAAGATTTTTAAAGTATATGTAAACATATAGGTTTTTTAAAAGTATTCCATGTTCTCCTAGCAGCTAAAAATGTTAATATTGAATGAATAATAAATAGATGAAATATAATTCTTTTCTACCTATGAACCAAGTTTAACCCCTGGTGAACTTAAGAACTTATATTTTATAAAGAAGCATCTTATGTTCTTGTTCATATGGAGTGTACTTAATTAGATTATATAACTTTTGCACATATCATATCTATGTAAATTCTGCATAACAGCACGTTTTTTTGAGATAATCCTTGTTTTTTCTTGGTACAGAATCTCACTGTGCAATTCAGACTTGTAGTGTTCCTCCTGCCTCAGCCTCCCCAGTGCCAAGATTATAAGCCTGCATCACCATGCACAGTTCCAGCATGCCTGTGTTCCAGGGCCTGCATGGCATGAGGTAGTGGAAATTGAACTCGGACCTTACACTTGCCAGGCAAGTGCTTATGCTGTGAAGCTATCCTCCCAGCCCATGAAAACACTTTTTTAAAAAAAATTATTAGCCCACATGCATAAATTAAGATCAATTTTTATATCATCTTTTAAACTAAAATTTTAAGAATAATTTGTGATTCCTCTCTCTGAGGAGGAATTAACTCCAAACTGCTTCCTGGAAGTGACAGAAGATGTTAGTGAGTGAGTATAACAAGGAGGCTGATTCTGATGGGTGCATCCATCCTTACACAGGTCCTGAGATGTTCAGCCTAAGAGTGTGTCAAATTAGGAACAGGCAAATCCATGGTTTCGTCCTTTCCCTTTTCTGAACTTTATACTCTTATTTGCAGGCGCAGCCAACAGGAGGATCAGAGGGAGCTGCTTCCTGTGCCTGCAGCTTGCTGTGCGCAGTCAGAGCAGTTACATGGGTGTCGAGAGGAATTTGGTTCTTAGACAGTGTGTGTTCCAAGGTAATGGTTATCCTTCCAGCAGATTTTCATTTATAGCCTTGTGTTTCCACAGTGATCTGTATTTCTCTGAAGGTTGTTCTCCCTTTCTGGTGGTCCGGATGTTCTATAGAAAAGGCAGACCAACCCATCCATTGTATTCTGATCCTTAAACCTGTTTGGTGATATGTTCAGCAAACAGCATAGCTTCAAAAGGTAAGAGATTAAGGAAATGTATTAGAAAACACACCAGCCTTTTCTGACAGATATTCAGATAGCAGAATGTGGGTACATATAGGAAGAATGTCAGAATTTATTTGTAAGTCAACTCTTTTTGTTTTAAGATTACTTCGCAGTGTTGGGATTGTTTTAAGTATTAACTTCAAATATTATTTTTTGTACTTGGAAGAATTCAGATTTCATGCCCATTAACAGTAACTGTTGTAGATAAAGGAATCCCTTCACAACTGTAAATGGGGCTTATACATTGCTCTCAGATGACAGAGTGTGGAAAGGCAAACATATTTTTCAGAAGTGGTTAGGCTTCCTAATCAGCTGACTATAAATAGAAGGAGCAGGAGATCTGCCTGAGTAGCCTGGATGAATAGGCCAAGCGCTAAAGCCATCACAGGTCTCATGTGTCAGCTGGAATATGCAGTTCCTCTATGTTCATGTAACCTTCAAAACCAGCCCATTGCATATCCCAGTGTCACCAGGGACACACAGAGAGCACCAAATGATCGCTGAGGCCAGAGATGGTCCACACCATCAAGCTGACGCGGTTAGCTAAATAATCAAACCCATTGAGCCCAAACATACCTTTTTGTGGGAAAGCATAATATTAGTGTTTACTTTTCTCATATTTGTTCAAAGACAAAGAAAAATGTTAAGGATGAATTGAATTTAAACTAATTAGAATCTTACTTGACATAGAAAATTAAAAAAAATTAATTTGTTTTAATACCTAATAAGGCATCGTGCTTAGGAGACTGGGTAAGGACAGTACTGAAATAAAAATACAAAACAATGGACAGAAGGAACCTGAAGCAAGTGAATGATGTTCAAAGTTTAAAGACATAACAGGAGGCAACCTAAGTTTAGAGAATTTTATGGGATCATAGTGCATATCACAAACATGAATTCAGCATTCAAAAAGATGTGATGAATTTTACAATCCAAACAGCTGCCCATGGGGCTCCCACTGTGACGGCCCAGGGTACACGCACTCTCACGCTCACCAGGGGTGGAGATGTAGAGACAGGAGGCACAGGCCTTGGCTCAGCTATGCTCCTGACCAGGGCTGGGGTAGAAGATTCCCAGCCTGCCTGCCTCCTCGCAGCACCCCACTGCCCTGCTCCCAGACCTGTCCACGCCTATGTTTGTCTGAATACTCGTGCACTATGATTCCCCTTTTCATATTCACCCTGGCTATTTTGCAACAGAAGTGCTGTCCGAAACTTAATCTAAGAAAAATAGTACTGGAGGCTCTAATTGCTGCCTCAATTTTGTCACTTTGATATTAGTTTGGGCTATTTAATGAACTTTCTGAGACTCTGTGTACTACTATAAAAATTGCACCACAGTACTGGACAAAAATATACTTCTAAACTATTAAGTTTCCCATGGATACCTTTTTTATGTAGTTTAAATATTGAGAGAATATAGTAAGAAAAAAAATGACAGGAAAAAGCGAAAGTCAGACTTATTTAATTCCAATATTTCCCCACAAAGCCATGATAGTTAAGGATCTTTGTGCAAAGACTTTTGAGATTTCAGTTTGAAGTCTCAAATCTTTAGGGGATCAGATTTTGCTTTTGAGGGGCTGGGGAGATGGCTGCTTGGAATAAGTGTTTCTCTGGAAAGCTCAAGGGCCTGAGTTCAATCCCCAGTTCCACACACACATAAAAAAGAGAAAAAAGTTTGCTTTTGGCTTCAATCAGAAGAAATAATGCAGAATAAAATGATATCATTAAGCATTTCAGAAAATGCTAACTTTTGTAATGGTGCACTGACCACCAAAAAGCGGTTTTGGTGAATACTGACTAATTTTTACCAATAATTACTACACATATGCATAACATTATCGTTCTTCCAAAAGAAACAAATTCTTACCCTTTTTGGTGGAGATAACCTCTTATTTTGTAAAAACTGTGATTTCTGGAAACTCAAATCCAGCTTTCCACACAAGCACTTCCCGAATGCCCAGGAGCCCCCTGCCACCGACCCTACTTCTGCAGCGTGGTCCATGGGACCCTGTGCTACGGCTACTCCACAGAGGTCAGCCAAGTTTTACTTGTCCTGTCAGTGAAGTTTCTAAACCAGATGAATTATGTTTTCTATAATTGAGCTAACCACAGTTAATTGCCTAATAGACTATGCCTATGCTAAGAGAAAAAAGAATTAATTGCTTGGAAAAAATGCGTTAAATATTTCAGTCACTTCTACACCTTCATGCTATACCAT
>PVKA01010269.1:0-45487 GCA_004027165.1 Ctenomys sociabilis
GAACTGGGGATTGAATGAAATTTTTTAAATTGTCTAACACTTATGATTTCTCTGTAATAATCCCTGCTTTATGTGCATTGTACAGTCTTTGATATATTTTGACTGTAGTTTTTTTTGAAGTGTATTTAGTTTCTCTTGTGATTTCTTCTTGAACTTGTAACTGTTTAGAGTTGTATATCACAGTATTTGAAAATTTTCTAGACATCTTACTGATTTCTAGTTCAATACCACTGTGATCACAAAATATTAACTCACACCTTTGACTTTCTCTGAGATTTGTTTTATCATCCAGTATGTAAGTCTGCCTTTGTGACTATTTCGTGTACATCTAATAAAAAGATTTTATATTTGTATTTTGTGTTTGTTTGCTCTAGTCCATAAATATCAACATATAGTCAAATAATTTGATATTTCTCTTCATATCTCCTATACCCTTGCTCTCTCTCTATTTTTTTCTGTTAATAACTAGGGATATTAACCTTTGGGAATAAAGTTGGATTTGTCTGTTCTCCTATTAGTTGTTTGATGAGTTTTATTGGGGGTGGGTGGGTTATATCTCCATGAAATATTCTTGTCTTCTGATAGATTTAAATATAAAGATGTTTAAATATAATTCTCCCTTTCCACAGGTTTTGCTTCTATTTGCTGTTATATTCCTTTAGTTTAACAAACTTCCTTGTTATTTTTCAGTGGATGACTTCTGACAAGTTAAATAGTCATTTGTCTGAAAATACCTTTAATCAATTTTATATTTTCTAGAAGGTATTTTCAGTGGATGTAGAATTATATCTTAGCCTTTTTTTGCAAAACAGAAAGAGGTTATGATCTATTTTCTGGATGACATTGTGAAGATAAGCAGTGGTTATTCCTAGCATTGTTTTCTTCTCTGGCCTGGCTGAGTTTAATGTTTTCTTTATATCTGTTTTTTTTATTATCTTCCATTTAGGCTGTATGGTTTTCTCGTATTTCCCTTAGCCATTGTCAACTCTTGGATCTGTGGGTTGATGATTTCTTATCTTACTTTGTACAAACTCTTAGCTGTTAGTCTTTAGGTCCTTGTTTTTGGTCTTGCCTCTTTATATTCTCCAGTTCTATTAGTACCATAGATGGTCTTAGAGTTATCCAGAGTTAGATTTGCTTTGCTTATTCAGTATAGTTTTGCATTTTGAGTTTGGATAGTTTCTTTAATCTATTCTACTCCACTGATTTCTTTTGCTGAGTCCAATTTATCTTTAAACTCATTGAATAGGTTCTTCTGATACTTTTCAGTTCTAGCTTTTGTTTGTCCTTAATTAAAACATTTTGTTTCTTCTAAAATTCCCCATCTAGTGTTGCATGTTGCCTACCTTATGACCTAAATTTTTAAAACTATTTATTAGTCATTTAAAAATATCTGCCCGCCAGGTTCCACATCAGAGTCATTTACCAATGTGGGTCTTTGGCTAACTTTTAAAAAAACAAAAACCAAAACTTGATTATGGAATACTTTGTTCTGTTTTTGGTGGTTATAATTTTTAATATATGCCAACCTTTTTGTATTTAGGAATAGTTGAGATGGAAATAAATCATCTTTTCTACCAGAAACAAGCATCCCCACATTCTATTAGCCATTAGAATGGGGCTGAGTTGGTCTCATTTGTACTTTAGCTGAATCTGGGCTTTGTCTATTTGACCTAGATTCTGTTCACCATTCTCTGAGGATGTTCCTTTAAGCAGTGTGTGTGTCCCAGACCCCAGGAGACTCCAGAGTGCTGTGATAGTACTAGTCAGGCCAGCAGCCCCAAACCTAACTTCCGGGTCTAACAGGCTTTCTTTCCATAGCCAGGGTTCTCCTTGCCTGTGTTGCTCCACCAAAAGCCTTGTGTTTTTTGTTTTTTTTTTCTTTCTGGGATTCAGTTAATTCTGGCTTCTTTGGACCCTCAGTTCTCCGTTGAGTCTTGAAAAAGCAGTGATATTGTGACTTGTCTGGCTGTGTGGGAGCAGTCAACTCAATTTCTGTATTGTAAATAGAAGCAAATGTCCAATGATGGTGTTATGCTCATTAAATTTATAGAGATTTTAAGAGTTATACTGTTGTCTGGTATAGATGATTTTTAAAGAAATCTACATGTGAAAAATAATTTATTAATAAACATTTTTCTAAAGGAAGGCATAAATAGTTTACTTTGTAATTTTATCTCCTATGAGCAGGCAGCTAGGCTCATACCTCTGCTTATAACACACTTGGAGTAAAGGTTGCAGCATTATAGAACCACATGTAGAGAGACCGTGTAGTAGGTCTTAAGCACAGAAATGGAATAGGGTGGTGGCAGCACCTGTTGGAGAAGGGGGTGGCCACGTGCTATCTAGGAGATGGTACAAGGAACATTTGCAGCTTTTCAGGCCTCTGTTGCATGTCCTTGTTTTTGTTTGTTTGCTTCTATAACCTTTAAAAAATAAAATAAAAATCTAGGTAGAGTTATACGGGGGGCGAGGGGGTAGCTCAGTAGTAGAGTACCTCTTAACATGCACAAAGCTCAAATGAAACAAACTAACCAACCCACCAAAATGGGAATAGATGAAATGGTAGGAGATCTAACTACAAAGTGTTCTTCTTGATATAGGCCTCTACCAATTTTAGACATTCTTGAAGTTCAATTGTGTAAACTCTTACATATTGCATCAGATTTAGAAAAAGCCTTTGTTTTATTTCCTTACAGGAGTACAAACCACCAGGAACCCGTAAACTTCATAATATTCTTGGAGTGGAAACAGGAGGACCTGGTGGCCGGCGTGCTGGGGAGTCGGGTCATACAGTAGCTGACTACTTGAAGTTCAAAGACCTCATTTTAAGGATGCTTGATTATGACCCCAAATCTCGGATTCAACCTTATTATGCCCTGCAGCACAGTTTTTTCAAGAAAACGGCCGATGAAGGTACAAATACAAGTAACAGTGTCTCTACGAGCCCTGCCATGGAGCAGTCCCAGTCTTCGGGCACCACCTCCAGTACATCGTCCAGCTCAGGTCTGTGCCACAGAATGGGGCTAGACTTAGCAATTTCTTTACCAAGCAGGATTCTTCTAGAGTGTCTATAAAATGTGTCACGAAAGTAGAAAAGAATTATTTTACTTAAATATGTGGTTTATAGTATCCTCTCCACACCACTTAATTGTGCATCTATAATTTACAGTAGTATTTGTTCACATACTTGAATTTGTTATAAAAGTAGTTGTTGCAAGAGAACTTAATTTTGGAGGATTTACTGACTTTTTCTTTTGATAATATCCTTTTTTTTTTTTTTTTTTTTTGTTGGAACCAGGGATTGTACTCATGCCCATGGCGCTTGCCAGGGAAGTACTTATTCCACTGAGCCATCTGGCCTCTTGATAATATTCTTTTAATATATAGTTCTTGAATATCAATTTGGACAGAGTTTTAAACTCCAAGTTATACTGTGTTGTGCTGTTTTAGGTGGATCATCTGGGACGAGCAACAGTGGGAGAGCCAGATCGGACCCCACGCACCAGCATCGGCACAGCGGCGGGCACTTCACAGCTGCTGTCCAGGCCATGGACTGTGAGACACACAGTCCCCAGGTGAGCCACACAGTGCTTATGGCACTGTCCTACTTGGGTTTAGGATTGGATACCAAGAATGCCTTTGAGCAAGCATGTTGTTTACTTTGAAGACTCAACAGGTCCTCATTTCTGAAAAAATACCACCTCTTTTTAGACATTGAAGTACCTTGCATTGTTTCCCCTCCTTGCTCATTTAAGCCAGGCATGGTGGCATACACCTCTAATACCATCTATTCAGGAGGCTGAGGCAAAACGAAATAAAAAGCAGGAAAGCTAAAAATCAAACTGTGAACAGATTCAGAAACTAGAATGATGAGTACCAATAGCCTGTGGCAGCAGAATACTGGTAATCTAGAAGAAACCTCTCAGATTGTAAGGTCTCAGTTCCCACTTAGATTGGGGACCAGGACTGAGAAATTCAGATGCCACTGTGATCAGTGAGATAAACTCAGGGGGGTGTTTGAAACAGTGGGTGCCACACACCCACTAAACAGCCATTCTTTGTTCTGTTTCACAGAGTCTCATTTTGTTGCCCAGGGTGGCTTCAAACTTTCCTGGGCAAGATAATGAAACGCTGTCTTAAAAGAAAGAAAAGAAAAGGCTTGCGTTTTTTGACTGCATCACCTGGTCTTACAATATTCACAGTTTTGCCTTCTGAGTCTGTTCAGGGCTTGCTTTTAAGGGGTTGAGGGGGAGGTATTCCCCTTTGTTTTATTTTGCTTTTGGTTTTAGGCCTGTTAAAAAGAGGCTCTATTTAAGTTATTTTTACACTGAGGTGAATTGGGTGGTAGTTGTAAAAATACTTGATAACCTTTGTAAATTAATGTTAGGGCATACCAGTGCTGGTCATGTAATGAGAAAGCAAGACTGATGTGAGTATTGTTCCCTTTCGGGGATGTTGGTTAGTAGTAACCCTCCTCATTGACACTCTGCTATGGAGGAGATCTCACATGTAACTATTTGCCAGCCCTGGTGGGAGTCTTCTGTGTTTCTCAATTAGTCTCCTCTCTTGCATTTTCTTTTATTGTTCCAGACTTTTCTGTTCTTTGCAGAAGCCTTTGGCTTCTCCTCTGTTTCTACCCACTCTCACTCTGTAAAGAGTATTCAGACAGGAAATTCCTTCAATTTAAATCATAAAACAAGTGCATGGTCCTGCCAGTGTGTGCCTGTTTTCATCCTGTGCCCCCACTCTGCTCACTGTGAAAACAGAATGCTTCTAAGTGCCATGTATCCCGCCTTTTCTCAGGGTTCGTACTTCCTAGGTGGTCTCATCCATGCTCCCAGGAGTCGCACCCACCATCTCTTTTGCAAGCCTTTCTGACTCTTTCCAAGTCAGACTTCACACTTGAGCCCCATGGCCATTGTTTGGAATCATGTGCTGAATGCACCACTTTGCAAGTTCCCACCTGACACTGCACATGCATCACATAAGCTGGGATCCTCATTTTCACCTCCAGTCCATCTTTCTTGTTGTTACCTGTGCTTTGTAAAAATGCCCTAAATTTATGTTTTTTAGTCATACATGTGGGCACTAGGGTTTTAAGTTAATTTCTTGGGTCCTCCCTCCTCTCCCACACTGACTTGGGTACCTGCTTCTTTCATTGCAGCCATCCCTAGGCTATCTCAGGAGGGGCATCCTGACTTTCCCTCTGGGTCCCATTCACTTCCTGTCCATTACTGTGTTCCTCTTTGCAGCCACATGAACTTGACCTTGAAAGAGTCTGGTCTTATGATTTTTCACTACTTTAAGCCAGTATTTTGGGGCTGGGGAGAGGAGAATAAGTGCAAGGCCAGAGAGAAAGAGAGAGAGAGAGAGAGAGAGAGAGAGAGAGAGAGAGAGAGAGAGAGAGAGAGAGAGAGAGAGAGAGAGAGAGAGAGAGAGAGAGAGAGAGAAAACAGTGTTTGACTTCCCCTTAAACCTTAAATAAAAGCTAGTTACCTTCACCAAGATGGTGCTGATTTTCATGATCTGGCTCCTCCAAGGCCCCTCTTTATTCTCTGTCCATACTGATTTTTAGAATACCAACTGCCCTGTCTTTCTTACATTCCAAGTTCTCATCCTGGAATACTTTTTCCTCTCATTTTTGCTCAGTAATTACTGTTGATACTTTGCCGTACTATTTCCAGTGGACACAGTGGCACACTTCTGTAAGCCCAGCACTGTAGGTGGCTAAGATAGTTGCTTCACATGTTCAAGTACATACCAAGCAACTTAGTGAGACCCTGTCTCAAGTTAAAACACCCAGGAAATGTATCTCAGTGTGAAGGCCCAAGGTTCAGTTGCTAGTACCAAAAAATCAATCACTATATAACATGGTATCCCCAATTTTTTAAGGTTTCCACCGTCTTCTCTTCCAGATACATTAAATACTATCAACCTACTCAGAATAACATGACAGCTATGTCCTGTGTATCTCCTGCCTATATTTGACAGATGTCAGTATTTTGCTTTATAGTTGGGGGTAGAGAGGCCTGGTTCTTTCTGTGTTTCGTAGCCTGGACTCAAACTTACAATCCTTTACTTCATCCTTACAAGTAGCTTGGATTACAGGTGTGAGTGACTGATTTTTGAATAATTATGTGGTTAAACACAAGTACATATAAAAGGAGATTTAGGAAAAGCTCACGTCTGTTAACCACCAGTTTCTTTTTTTTTCAGAACCAGGGATTGAACTTAGATCGTTGTGCTTGTCAGGCAAGCACTTATTCTACTGAGCTATCTTCTTGGCCTAACCACCAGTTTCTAAAAAAAAAAAATATTATATATTCTTTCCTTTTTTGGAGATATTTTTTATTTGTGTACATACAAATGCTAACTTTTTAAAATTCAACTTCTGTATAGAAATAATATCATACTATATACATGCTTCTACATGTGTTCAGCATATGTTTTGGATCTTTTACTCTATCAGTATACAGAGAACTTTTTTTGTTTGTTTGTTTCATAGTACTTCATCTCTTAAATAATTCATAAATCGTCTCATTAGTTGTCTCCTCCCATTCCCTTTCATTTTTGCAGTATGGGGATTGAACCTGGGGCTTTGTGCATACTAGGCAAGCAGTGTTTCACCAAGCTACATTCCAAGTGTTGCTTTAAGTTTATTGACAGGGTCTCAGTGAGTTCTCCAGCCCAGCCATGAATTTGGACTCCTGCTTCAGCCTTCCCGCTATACATATGCACTACCATGTCTTCTTCTATAGTTCCCTAATGATGGACATACAACTTGCTTTCAGTTCTTACTACTATTAGAAATGTTGATATAGTAAATAATGCTGTACACGCATCATTTACACATGTGCAAGTTGTCTGATACAGGTTCTTGAAAGCTGTTGAAAGTAAAATTGTATAGTAAGAAAGTAAGGTGACTTGATTTTGGAAAATATTACCAAATTGTCCTTTGATTTTTATGGTCTTAAGAATTTGTGAAGCTCCATTGTTTAACATGTTTACAGTGGGGTTATATATGTGAATGTGTCCCATCAGGCTATTTGTATCATAGTCATGCATGTACTTCTGGTGGTTAAAGCTGATGGGAACATGTTAAAAACTATTACAGGTGCTGGCCAGGGTAGGTTCAGTTCTGTAATCCTAGCATTCGGGGAACAGGGGAAGGAGGATTGTTAAAAATTTGGAGGCCAGCCTGAGCTAATGTGTTTTAAGACCAGGCTGTAATACAAAGTGAGACCCTGTCTTAGAAAACAAAAAAGAACACAGGAAAACCCATTACAGTGCTGGGGTATAGCTCAGCAACAGAGTGCTTGCCTAGCATATACTTGCTCCTGAGTTCTACCCCCAGGACTACAAAACTCAAAGCAAAACCCCACATAAAGTCCAAATGCTTTGTAGTAATCTTCCTTTATCAGTTGTGGTTTTACTTTTTATAGTTTTGTTGATCTGTAGTCAGCTATGGTCTGAAAATACAAAGAGGAAAATTCCAGAAATGTAAGTTTTAAATTGCACACACTTCTGCACGGTGTGATGAGATCTTCCACCATACTGGCCAATTCCATTCTGCCCTGTTCTGGGAAATCACCTCTTTGTCCAACTTTCTACATGAGCTCAGTATTTGCTTAATAACTGTCTCAGATTGACTGTCATGATAATACATGGTGAGTATAAGTAATCTTTATTTTACGTAAAAATGGCCCTAAAGGCTAACTGTAGTGATACCAGCAATTCATTCAGGCCAAAGAACAGCTATGAAGTTTTTCTTTTAAGTGGAAAGGTAAAAAGTACAGTACAATGTTTTGGAAAAGAGACTGCATTGACATCACAATTTATGCCTTCCTCTCTTTTTTTTGTCTTTTTTGAGATAGGTTCTCACCTACAGTGCAGGCTGGCCTTCAGTTCACTTTGTAGCTCAGGCTGGTCTTAAACTTGGATCAGTCCTCCTGCCTCAGCCTCCTTTTGAGCGCTGGGATTGTAGGCATGTGCCACCATGCCCAGCTGACTTTACTACATTGTATTGTGAATAATTGTTCTGTTATGGGTGTTATTCTCTTACTCTGCCTGATTTATAAATAGCTTTACTCCAGGTGTGTACATCAGGGATAAAACAGGATAATCAATGTTCTAAATCTGCAATTCCATATCCATGGGTTCAGCCAACTGCAGATCAGAAATATTTGGGGGAATATTTACATCTCTGTTGAAAATTTCCAGACCTTTTCTTGTCCTTATTCCTGTACAGTACAGTTCTATAGCTGTCTACATAGCACATAGGTTTTAAAAATAATTAGAGATTCAGTGATATAGCTCAGTGGCACAGTGCCTGCCTGGCAAGCATGAATTCCTGAGTTTGATTCCTGATACCAAAAAAAGAGTAATGATTGATGATCAAAAGTAGTTGGGAGGATATGTTATGCACAAATATCACACCATAGGTATTGCCATTCACAGTGGTACTGGAACTAGCACCTTGCCAATAAAAAAAATCATCTGTATGTATACAGAGTCTGCCAAAAATTGTATAACAGTTCATCATCCTAATAAATGCCCAGAAGCTCATGGCCACCACTTTGAGTACCACTTGTAATTGTGAAGGCTACAGGTTAACTTGTATTAATTTCATGTCTCAGTAAGTTTAGTATTAAAATATTTTTACAAAATTTATTTTCTTAGGGCTGGCCAAATAGCTCAGCGGATTAAAGTGCCTGCAAGCAGGTACAGGAGCCAGGGGTTCGATCCCCAGGCCTGCCATACTGGCCCTGCCCCTGGGGTGTGCTGAGATTGCTATTGAGACTGGGCGTGGTGGTGCATGCCTATAATCCCAGCTCTTGGGAGGCTGTAAACAGGCAGATCACTATGAGTTCAATTTAGTAGTAAGACCCTGAACACCCTGTAGACCTTTCCTTAAAATTAAAAAAAAAAAATTATTTTCTTGATGTATACTTTTTTTTTCAGAGTCTATTTCTAGGGCTCAGTATTTTGCTATTTTGCAAGGTTTTATGTATGCACTGGGATTTGGAACTTAGCCACTTTGGATAAGAGAAGCCTTTATAGTACAGGCTGAGTTTCATTCAAAAGGATTGGAACTGGAATCGTTTCACATTTCAGAGTCGTTCAAGTTTGGAATATTTGCATAGACTTTCCAGTCTGGAAACCTAAAATTCTGAAGTGCACCACTCAAAAAGTTTTGGGTTAGCAGTGCTCAACCGATACTGTCTTTTTTGAGAGCTTTTTTTTTTCTTTCCTAATGGATTATATTCAGTAGTTCAAGTTTGGTTTTCAGAATATCTTCATTGAATAGTAATACCTAAGATTTATGCTAACTGCTGACGGAGACAGTCTTTGCCTCCCTGGAGCTTATAGTGACCTAAGGAAAACACACACAGTGGAACATGAATAAGAATTTCAAGTAGTGTTACCAAAAGAAAGTAAAGGCTGGGTAGCTAAGAGGTATTGCACTTAACTAGTACCATAGAAAGAAAAACAGCATAGCAAATGATGGTGTCATTTAAAGCAGGCCAAATTCCACTGACCCATAAACCCCCAAAATTTGAGATAAAATACTTTTTTCTCTTTTTTATGTAATAGTTCGGAGTGTGCGTTCATGTGAACGGTATGGCCATTATCTGTATCTAGTCTCATTCTTGCACCATGCCCTAGTAGAACCTAGCTGTCCATTGTATAGTGTCATGTATTCAGAAGTAGTTGGAAGGTATTGTTTGTGCCAGGTTGTGGGTGAAAAATTTTTTCTCTTAAATGGACACATGGCTATGCCTCTTGAAGGCTGTGAAGTATAATACAACCATGTAGATGCTCAGGAATGTTCAGAATCTAGTTTTTGTGAACAGCTAGTAGCCTTTGCCACTGAGGAGCAGGGCAGCATTAGCCAGAGTGTTTAGGACAGACTCTGAAAATGAAGGAAAGAGAAAAAGCATCTCAGCCAGAACCTTAGAATAAGAGCCTTTCAGGGTAGACATTTGATAGACATTGGCCAAGTGGAAGAATCCAGTTGTGGTTGGAATCTGGTAGCTAAAGGAAGAAGTTGGAGATACAGGTATGGCTAGATTATGCAGGCCTTCTATAGATGTTGGATTATTTTGTTTTTCTCAATGCAGTAAGAAGTCAGTAAGGATTTGAAACAGATAAGTGATTAGATTTATATTTGAACAGAATATTTCTGCTACTTTTCGGGGGATGGATTGGAGAAGGGCAAGAATAGGAGCAGAGAGTTCATTTTGGGGGCCATTGAACTATTCAAAGCCAGAGTGCTGGCTAGTGCCCTGGCTGAATGATGAGGTTCCTTGGGGGGGGGTCTGTTGTGAGGAGCTTTCATACTACGATAGCTTGGAGAGAGAGAGGAATTTGGAAAGCAGTCTTTTATTGAAACAAGAAAGACGGAGAAAGGAGGTAAATGTAAGGAATTTCTCTGGAACCTGCCAAAATACTATTTGCACTTTATAGAAAATAGCTGACTAACAATGGCTGGCATAGTGCTCTCAAGGAAAGATAGTGACTAGTGAAATGAATATGATCTGATGTATGGATGTAACTTCCAAAATACTGCCACTTCATGGTAAAATATTTTTTACTCTGGAGCATAATTTGATGTTTCTTTTTTTATTTTAAAACTGACTAACACATTTAAGTATCATAATTAATGAAACTTTTCCATAATTAAAGTGCCTGTGTTGTAGCTTCTGATTGATGATGAAAGCTCCAAGGCAGCACTCTAATCTTTTTGAATGTTGTTACAGGTGCGTCAGCAGTTTCCAGCTCCTCTTGGCTGGTCAGGCACTGAAGCTCCTACACAAGTCACTGTTGAAAATCATCCTGTTCAAGAAACAACCTTTCATGTAGCCCCTCAGCAGAATGCGTTGCATCATCACCATGGAAACAGTTCCCATCACCACCACCATCACCACCACCACCACCATCACCACGGACAGCAAGCCTTGGGTAACCGGACCAGGCCAAGGGTCTACAATTCTCCAACAAATAGCTCCTCTACCCAGGATTCTATGGAGGTTGGCCACAGTCACCACTCCATGACATCTCTGTCTTCCTCAACAACTTCTTCCTCGACATCTTCCTCCTCTACTGGTAATCAAGGCAATCAGGCCTACCAGAACCGCCCAGTGGCTGCTAATACCTTGGACTTTGGACAGAATGGAGCTATGGACGTTAATTTGACCGTCTACTCCAATCCCCGCCAAGAGACTGGCATAGCTGGACACCCAACATACCAATTTTCTGCTAATACAGGTCCTGCACATTACATGACTGAAGGACATCTGACGATGAGGCAAGGGGCTGATAGAGAAGAGTCCCCCATGACAGGAGTTTGTGTGCAACAGAGTCCTGTAGCTAGCTCGTGACTACATTGAAACTTGAGTTTGTTTCTTGTGTGTTTTTATAGAAGTGGTGTTTTTTTCCAAAAACAAAGTGCAAAGCTGCTTGAATCAGAAGGAGATTAACACACTGAACCGCTACAAGAGGGCAAAGCTTTTTTTTTTTTTTAACTTGAAAAGATTGCAAAGGGACAATGAAGTTTTTAAGAGCCATGTCCAAACTCATCTTCATGGATAGCTCAGAGGTATCCTCTTTTTGCCTCCCCCATTTAACTTGCCACCTCCCAGTCATAGTGGGCTTTTTTGTCTTTCTATTCAACAAAAGTTAATGTTCAGATGTTGGTCTTGGTCATTTGCCAACTGATTTAAAAAATAAAAAGGCACTGCACATAATTTGCATAAAGGGCCCCACAAGGGTGGTTTTTTTTCTTTTTTTTTTTTTTTCTTTCTGCCTCCCCCTTTTTTGTTTGTTTTGTTTTGTTTTGGGTGAGGGGGGGATTTGGGTTTTTTAAGTCCTCTAAACACACTTGGGCACGGAAATGCAGTACTGTAAGGAAGAGGGACCTCCAGCTTACACAAACATCATCTTCAGCTGTGTGAAAGGGACGATTGTGTTGGCGTTTGTAAGGCACATTGAGCATGCTAAGTGGCGGGGATCAGGACTCCTATCTGAACCTCCTGAGGAGCAAAGCAGCGATTACATGAGATCCTGTGGATCTCCTGTTGGAGAGGCCGCAGGAGGATAGGATGGAACATGACTGGTCTCCTAATCAAGGTGCACTGAGAAGCAATCAACGGGTCGGTTGTGGCCAGTCCTGGGGAGGTCTGAGTGGTGGTCTTTGGGATAACCTTTGGCCTTATGGATTTGGACTCGAAATTAGAAGAGCCTACCATTTCAGATGCAATCACTTGTGGACATGCTTTTGCAGACAGTCCTTAATGCTGAAAACACAGAGAATGGGTAATTCAAGAGGCCTTTCTTTTAAAATAGACTTTTGTGACCCACTAATTGTAAGGTATTGCAAGGTCACTTTGCGTGTGTCATAAAGTTGACTTCTTATTGGTTGAAGGTCACAGAAGTAGTGGTTTGCTTTGATGGAAATAGCTACAGCTGTGTCCCTTCCTGCTTTTTTTTCTTTTGCTTTTTTTCTCGGCACGTGGTATCTCCACCATTTCTTCTGCACAAAGATGTCTTCTGTTCATCCTGAACATTTTTAAAAAATGCAGAATTTTATGTGACTGCTTTTTTGCCTCACAATTATGCTGTGAATTTTACAAAAATTTATTTTCTTTTTTGATAATTTATTGTACCAAAGCTGTTTTTATAGCACATAGATGTCTGTAACCAATAATGTAGCAGTTCTGCACTTTGACACAAGGTGTAACTAGACCATTTTTAAATGTCAGTTGAAAATTATGGCTGTACTATTGCTTAAACAAAACTGGAACTGTTGTTGAATCCATAGCCAATACATTTACAGCAATCTGTGTACTGAACATAATAGATTGACATCTAATTCCAGATTACAACATCTGTCACAGTCTCAGTGTGTTCAGGCTTCTGAAGGTAAAGGGACCTGGATCCTGAAGCTATGGAGCCAGCAGTTGATCCTTGTATTCCTGATTAACCAACCTACTTGTAAACTTGAACACAAGTCCTTGATCCCTTGGTCACGCCACCAGGTCCACAGTAGGAGCAGGAGTGAGCAGAGCTCTTCGCATGACCTGAAATGAACAGGCTGGAGTTTAGCAGGTGCCTCGTTTTGAGATTATGCTGCCTTAATGTAACACAGTCTGGCAGTTGCTAAATTTGTGTTCCCCTTTTAAATTGACCAATTTTAGGATGTTATACTTTTGAATGGTTGAATTGGGAGAATGAAGATAGTGTAATTTACCTGTCCAGGATCAAAGAAGCCTAGAAAAGAAGCAGTAATCTACCTCTGCCAATAACCCTGTTTGAAACAACAGCAGGACACCATGTTACTTTTCATGGGTCAACTCCATGTGGCTGGCTAGGTCAGTTTTTCTGAACAAAAGCAGGTTTTTATATGTAAACAGTGATGAAAGAAAGGCTTAAAACTATGTAAATGTGAATGGAAACTTGGGAATACCGTTTTTTATAAACCACAGATTTTTTTGTTGTTAATCAGGAGATCCATATTTATTTTGTAATTAAATGTCAAGCCTGTGGATGATTTTTTGAACTTGGTAGTTCATAAAGGTTTACAGTGAATAAAAGGGTGTCATCTTGAGTATAGCAATATCAAAAGGGATTCAGTAGTTACTGCTGTTTAGGAATATGGAACATAAGGATAAGACACTATATGAGTCAGGGCATTTTTTTCTGTGCTGGTTACCACATCTTATCAAGCACCAAAAAAACTAAAGCAGTTTTTAAACCGATACTTACATAAAGAAAACCATAAAATCCAATGCTTCTGCATACTGTGTTATGTTACAGTCCAGTTTTGTGTGCTTTACTACACAGTTTGGTTACAGGACTTCTGTGCATTGTAAACATAAACAGCATGGAAAAGGTTAAATACCTGTGTTCAGATTGTAAGATCTAGTCCGGACTTGCTGTGTATATTGTAACGTTAAATGAAAAAAGAAACCCCCTTTGTATTATAGTCATGCGGTCTTATGTATGATAAACAGTTGAATAATTTGTCCTCAGACTCTTTACTATGCTTTTTTAAACTTAATTGAAGAAAAATGTAAACATAGTAAAAACCTTCCTATGCAATTAACCTGGTCCAGGTTGGTAGGTATACCAAGTATAAATTTAGTCAAATGTGTAAAATGGAAAGAAAATATTTGAGTTAAATCAACTTAGGCTTCAGAGATCTCTGAAAGTAAAAAAATTGGAGGTTTAACAGATCACTTGATTTTTAAAATTGATTCTTTAAATAATTACTCTATTCACACAATTTCTCTGTGCTAGTATTTTAGTTGATAGTGTTTAGAATGGTAGTGAGCTTTGAGCTGTGTGGATGGAGGCAGGGAGTACACATGGATCTGTCTGCCCCTCTTTCCCCAGACCTTCATGCGTATCAGGGACTTGCGTGTACACATCCTAGAATTCTCGCCACAGTGAGTCAGCTCTAACCTGAAGTCTTATTTTGTAAATGAACATGCATAAGTATATATTAAGGTGGCTTTTAGCAGGTAAGGAACTTAATAGTTAAATGTAATTCTGTAAAATTCAGGTTGGTAAAGTTGAACTCAGCACATGGAAAACTTTAGGTTTTTTTTAGGGTCTGAGAATTAGTAGGTGGCATATTTTGTGAAATGGACTGAAAAAACCTGAAGACTTCATTTAATGATTTGAACTATGTTTTAAAAAGTTTAATGCAGTAATTATTATACAGGGCCCCCAAATCCTTGCCACTGTACTCCTTCCCAGCTTGTGTGTTAAGCTTATTGTTGTGTTCTTTCAGAAAAAATAGAAATCAATGTGAAGCTGAGACAACACTAAGTTGGTTCCCTGATTACCTTTGGATTGGTCTGCTTTTGTTGGCCCTCAGAGTACAAGTGCAGTGCTCATGTTTTTAATCTATTTTTTGTAGTGGTGATCATACGTAATAGACCCAGTGGTTTATTCCAAAAACATGACTAGGCCTTAATGTCACGTATGAAGTTTCAAAATGTAAGATTACTAAAGGAACAAGAGCCGTGCACAACTTTGGTGCACTGTGACTATGTTGGTGCACTGAGACTGTTTTGATTTCTAAAGTCTACTTGAATTGCCTCCTGCCCAGAGGTTGGAAAGCTTTTAGTGTCAGAGTAGCACAGGAGTCCTTTCTCAGCCTGTGCTACACTGACTTCTTGTGAAAATATGCATCAAGTAATTTTTAGTCCAGAGAACAAGAGAAGAAACCCTAGGATTCTTTTTGATGTCTAACAGTATTCTGTAAATAAATGTACCCACAAGGAGCCATCCTGTGAGTGCTGGTCAGCTTTCCCCTGGGTGAGGGACTTTTCACATCCCTGCATTGAAAGCATGAGGCTTTCATTTTGTGGCAGGCCTGGTTACTACTACAAGTGGTTCAGCACTTTCTGTGTTTGTCTTTTGTCTTCTGCATTGAATATTGCTGGTGCTTGCAGAAAGAAGTAAAGAACTGGGGTGTTCATGTATCATGACTTTTTACAAAAATGACATCCAGATACTGAAAGCAAGGGATTTTCCACTTTCAGTTTATTTTTTCCCCTCAAGTCTTCAGAGAAAACATTATTCCTCCAGTCGAGCATTATAATTGCACACGGGTGCACATACACAGTCTTCTGTAGTCACTCCCTCAGGTTCATTTATGTTCTCATCTTGGCATAAGCTACTCTGTTCAAGTTGGTGGAATGAGAGTTGCTGTGGGTCAGTTCTGGATTCCCATAGATTCCCAGCCATGCTCAGTTTCCCAGGTAATGTGGCACCCTCTATTGGCTTTGGAAGGTGCAGCATACTAGGGAATGAGTTTCAGTGCATAAAGTACATCTTAACACCTGGGTTGGAACAGAGGTGGTGAAAGTTGTAGTGAGAGTTGGGAAAAGTAAAGTAAATCCGTGAGGCTCAGCCAAGTTTAGTGGAGGATGAGGCCTGCAGTGTGGACATCTTCCACTGAGTGTTACCATAGTTAAGAAGACACTCAATTTTTCCATGTTGCCACCTTATGACATATATGCTGTTTGAAAGACCATAGTTTATTTGATTGTCTTTCCAATTAAATTTTCTAAAATTGCTACCTTTGGGGGTTTTTGGGTTTTTATTTTATTGTAAACTTGCTGCCATTATCCACTTATTATGATTGTAGTCTCTGAATTTTGTAGCTGGAACCATTAGGGGGGGAGAATGAGTCCCAAAGACCACGTGGGGTTATGGGAGAGGTTTCTTTGGGGTGGGGGCAGCAAAGCCAGCCCAGTGGGTGCAGCTGGGCTAGAGGACAGGCTGAACAGGAGATGGGGGTCTGGAGTAGAAAGCGTAGATTGGGCCAATGCCTAAGGTGTGAGCTGGTAACTCATCTTGTCTCCCTGGTGCAGAAAAACTGCAAAGACACCAAGGTGGTGTGGGATTAAGGCTGGGTTTTTGAATTCCCCGCAAATGGTGTGAAATGGTTGAAGACAAAGCAAGATGCAGTGGGATGTCTTGAGGGAGCCTACATCTGCGCCCAGCATATGGCAGGGGTGTCCTGTTGAAAGTAGGCATTATTATGGGTTCCTATGGTGAGCCATAGGAGTCTCCTGCTGCTCATTGCTCACCATTTAAGGAATTTGGAGTTATAGAAGCCTCCCATTTTGGGTTCAGAGTTTCTTGGAGCCTGAGTGTGTTCTTTGAAGCTTCCAGGTGATGTGGCTGCCTCCACATGAAGGAGTGCTTATGACATACTACAGGAAGTTAGAATTCAAGCCTCTAAGAAAGGTAGAAATCATCAGGTGGAACTATTCAAAGTGCCCAGTGGAACTATTCAAAGTGCTTCTGCATTATGGAAGAGGCCAGTGCAATACCCTATGAGCTCTTAGGTGTTACAGAAGGATTTTTTTTTTTTTTGGCCCCGCTCAGGATGCCTTAAGGCCAGGTCTGGTAAGGCATGAGGATCTGGGAATTGAACCACAGAACTCTGAGCCTGAGTGCTTTGTTTAAGCAGGCACCTAAACACCTGAGCTAATGGGCAGGCTCCCCCCCAGGTGTTGCAGAGAATGGCATGTGTTTACCTATTCCCTGTCTGGGGTATGATTTGCTCCTGCAGTCTGGGGTTGAGGTTGGGGAAGCCCCCAGGGCTTGGCCCAGGCCTGTGTTGATGGTCTGTCCTCCCCGCCCTCGCCCCCTTACTGCTGCTGTCTTGTGCTAGTCACTTTCTTTTGCTAACTCACTTTGTTCTTTGTCAAGGGGTGACATCTGGAATCCAGTTAGAGGATTTCAAATGGCTTCCAGGAAATAATGCACATCAAACTGCAGCCATGCTCACGGTGTAGGAATTCTCTTAAGCTTTGGAATGTAACAAGCTAATAGTTTATGTCCACATTGTGAGTGAAATCTGTCTTTTTGTGAATATAACAAACATGACTTAAAAGAGGGTGAGGAGTCTTTGATAAATACATGTTTATTACATAGGTGTAGTTCTATATCTGGAGTCCTTAACTGAATGTTAACATTCCTTTACTAGTTGCTTTTGCCTGTAAACAGTATGTGTATTTTATAATTTTGAGATTTTTGGGTTATTTTTGATAGTTTGCTTTGCCAGGACATGATATATGCTACATTTTAGATTATTTTTCAGTAGCATCCCCTATACCAGGGCAGCTCTTGGAAGCTAACTGTGATGAGGAATCTTGGGGTCTCAGAAATAACACTGTGGCCAGGGCCTGGGGATCACCCAGCAGTCCATCCCCATCCTCTGTGCTAGTGCCCTCTTCACCTTCAGAGAGAGCTCTGACTTACAAGAAGCATGGCAACAGGTTTAATTTTATAAATCAAACTGATGTTATCAGGGGAACTTTTTTGAAGGTTATAACCCATATTTGAAAAATGAGGGATGGCTGCTGCTTTTTTCAAAAGAAAAAATAGATTTTGTTGGTAAGTTGACACTATTCAGCTTGGCTTTCTTCACTATTACTTTTTTTTTGAGTCAGGGTTTCAACGTGGCAGTGCAGGCTGGCAGCAGTCCTGCTCAGCTTCCCAAGTGCTATGATTACAGAGGTGTAACCACACCCTGCTCTCTTTCCTGAAGCACCCTCCCCTGTGTCAAAATTGAGAAAAGTGGGTTGGAATGCTTGCTTGCATGAGAAAACAAGTGGTTTACATGACAACTGCCCAGGCGATGGATGAGTGAAGATGACTTTGGATGCTCTCAGGATTTAAAAGCACTAAGAGAGTCAGAATTCCCCTTGAGGCACCTCCTAGCCTGTTTGGAAGGCAACAGGAAGAGGTCTAGTGATGAAGACAGCAGTTGCTGTGGGTCTTACCCTGGCAGGTTTGCATGACCAGTGGCTAGCCTCGGGTCTCCCTGGGGCCTGGGATGTGATGATGATGCCCTTAGATATGGGTGATGCCACAGCTGTTGAGAGAATGCCTCTACGGGACCATTCTCCTTCCTGCCTGAAGGGCATTGTCACCGCTCTTTTCTTGCAGTGAGGTGGTTGCTGTCAGCAGTGATCGGCTTCTCCGACTGCTCACATCCCAGCAGTGACTTTGCCAGTGCAGGTGGTGCCTGGTGGAAGCTCGGCCGTGAGGCTTCACACATGGGCAGCACTGGCTGTGGTCCTTGGACCTCTGCAGATTAGCTTTCAACTGGTCACAGGCTGGTAGGGACCACAGTGAGTACAAGAAGCCAGAGAAACCTCCATACCAATGATCCTGAACCCCGCATCTGGCCTTCAGCCACATCCCAGGGGACAACAAGCACTATGTGAGCAGAATTTTATAAGAAATAAAAATTCCACCTTGAGGAAAAGCATTGTTGCAGCAGTGTAGGGACTTGGTGAACAAATGTTAATTATGACACAGTGGTGAGCAGCCTGATCAGCTGTCCTGGCAGCAGGAGCCAGTGCAGGCCACTTTTCTGTCCTCAGGAGTGAGATAGGCACGAGCTGCATGTGCAGGAGTGTGGAGTGAACAGTGAGCTTTTTGGCAGAGGCATGGGGCTTTCAGCTGAGCCTAGCGGACCCGTGCCCTTGCTGTCACCAGCTGGTAAGTGGATGAGAAGGAGGCTGTGACCCAGGACCTGGTGGGACAGAATTGGGAGTAGCTGGAGGGAACAGCCATCTGCTCACTTAGCGACATTCAGCTTGAGCTGGTGGTGTCAGGGAATAGAAACCCCAGATAGGGAGTTTGATGGGTCAGACAAGTGATGGAAAGGGCAACAGAAGAGATCTAAGATCCCTGATGTGCTGAGAGACACCTTAGTGCCCCGAAGATGGATGCTTCCTTCTCTTCCTCACCCAAGGTGGTGAAGACCCACAAGGGGGCTGGGGTGTTCTGCCCCTCCTGCCTGGTGCTGTTGGTGTCTTTAGCTTCTGCACCTAACAGCAAGGTTGAGTCCCAGGCCTGCTCAGTTAGTCTTCATTATGGACAGATTAATCTGCACTCTATTTTAATTTTAGTTTTTTGAGAAAGTCTTGCTATGTAGTCCACACTAGCCCCAAACTCACAGCGATCCTCCACTCGAAGTGCTGGAATTACAGGTGTGCAGAACCACACTTGGCCATCCAAAGAATTTTAATCTAGCCCCTTTTCATGTGAGAAAAGAAGAAAACTAAGGAAGATTTATTTTCTAGTGACTATCAGAAAAGCCATACTTTTTATTTCTCTGACACATTGAAGCTTGCTTTCATGTTCTTTGTACTTGTCATTTCCCCACCCATAGGTGGGTAGCAAAGCCCACACACCTTCAATAAAACAAAAACCAGTATTTCAGGAGGCTGAGGCAGAAGGGTTGTAATATTAAGCCCAATTTGTGTAATTTAGTGAGACAATTCACCATGAAAAGCGTGACTTGGGGATGGAGCTGTAGCCCTGTATGAGGGCCGGGGGTTCAATATCATCAGGAGTGACCTCAGGTTCTGCTTACTGTCCTTTGTAATAGAGCAGTTGTTTGCCAATCCCAGTGCACTCCTGTTTTTGTATAGTTCTTCAAATTAAAGCATTTGTACATTGTTAAGTGGCTTAAAAAAATCAAGCAAATAGTATTTATATACGAAAATCACATGAAATTTCAGCTTCACTGTACATAAAACAAGTTTTACTGGGACAAAACCACGTTCATTCCCCTATTGTCTTTGTTGTTCAGGATCCCCTCAGCTGGGACCATCTGTGGCATCGTCAATTTTCTTTAGGGGTTGTTGCCCTGCTAACTTCTGCCATATCAGTACAGCTCAATGGCATTTTTAGGGTCGTGTGTATCACATTGCTACCGCATTTCATTTCACTTTTATCACCAGTGTATATACCCATCATGGCAACATGAGAAAAGTGGACCTGAATGTCACTGCTTCTAAGGTACAGTGGAATGTGGATTAACTTATGTTACTAAATTAGGTGGCAGAGTGTAATGACATGGCAGTTTCTAAAAGGACACAATATATTTTGATGTTACTCTTAGACACACTTATCAAAATATTTGTAGTTCATAAGACAATGGTCAGGAAAATTAGAAAATTTAAAATGAGATAGCTCATCACAAAATGTATTTATTTATTTGACAGGGTCTCTCTGTAGATTGGCTTGAACTTATTATATAGCACAGGCTGGCCTCAAACTCACGATCATCCTCCTGCCTCAGCCGCTGCACCCAGCTCAGAATTTATTCACCTTCCTCCTACAAAAAAAAGAGATTGCAACCAAAATAATTGGCTCATTTGCTAGCTGTTCAAGGAAAGCTACTTAACCAGTGACTCGAGTCATTTTTGATGGTAACAGCTGAAGAAATTTATGCTAGGGAGAGAAAGTAAACTTGCTTAGAATTATTATTAATAAAGTTGACATTAGGAACAGCATCAGTACTGAATTAAAAAAGGATCTTGATTATCTTTCCCTGCTTCTTGGTAAAAGGTTAAACATGTGACTAATGTTGCTGTTTAGTTGTTACAAGAGGAACCGGCACCAAAATGGAAGTCACTGAATACTTAGCTTCTACCAATATTCTGTGTGAAACACCTATAAGGCAAAACATTTTCAAAGTGGAGAAAACTAGTTTCAGTTACATGAAGTGGAATCTACTAAGATGTGTTACAACTGATGGTAACAGAAGTAATGTGTGAAATACAAAAGTTCTGTTTGGTCAGAACTATAGAACTTGTGATAATATGGTGGTAAAGTCTATGGTTACTAATTGTGTTACTGTCCTGTGTCATGGGACCAGTATTGTCAGCTGTGACTTTCATTTGCTCTTGTGGTTTTAATTAACAAGAGCGCCATCAATTTTTTTTTTCCAGAAATAGTAGCTGATATGCTGATGAGGCCTATACAATACAATAGCAGACTCGTGGTTTGGTAGTGATCAAATATTATTTTAAATTTTGAGCTTGGGACCTGAGTTGACATTTTTAGAATGAGAATTGTGCTCAGCCACTATTATTAAGCCTGAATAGTTTTGAAAATCCACTTTTGCTACAGATTTGAGAGTTCTTTCATGTCACCTGGCACAACAAGGTTGTTGCCAAACTCATTCTGTGGAAGTCATGTGGACAAGAACTAATGTTTGAACCAGGGCCACTATTAAACTTTCATGGGCTTTGACACCAAAACAAGAAGCCAAGCTGCATTCCCCACCTGCATATGTTGAGACACAGTCTGAGCTCACATACAGTGCTGGCAGTGTGTTACGGGCCTCAGGGCACCGCCTCCTGAATTTTCCATATTTTAAGATCCATTCAACAGCAAGTGAGGAGCTTTGTGTAATTTTCAGTTAGAAGTGATTAATTTGTTGAAAGACAACTATAAAAAGAAAACCTATTATCTAAGCTATATATGTCTTTCAAGTAATAAATATGCCATTAAAAATCTTATACTCAAGGTAAAAAAAATCTTATATTCATGAACTGATACTAATGTCAGGAAGTAGCTACCTTTGTGAAGATATTTTCAAGGATGAGTTATAGAGCATACAAATCCACCTTAACAGGTATGCAGTGTGCAGTTGGTTGGTAGACAAGTACCACCTGGAACCTCAGTTAAGAATTCTACTTCTTTCCATTGATAGATCAACATTACAGAAAAGTTACTATATTTGAATTTTATCACATTATATGTATATTAATAAAAATTAGATTATGGCACACACCCATAATTCCAGTGCTGGGGAGGCTGAAAACAGGAGGATTACTGTGAGTCTGAGCTGCATAGTGAGACCATGTACCAAATACATAAAGAAAAAAATGTATTTACTTAGAAGATTCATAGGCTGGCCAGATAGCTCAGCAGACTAAAGCACCTGCTTAGGCAGGCTCAGTGACTAGCATTTGGTCCCCAGCGTGTGGTGCCGGCCCCGCCCTTGGGGCGTGCTGAGAAGGCAATGGAGACTGGGCGTGGTGGCACACCCTTGTAATCTCAGTACTTGGGAGACATTTACAATGTCAACAAAACAGTTGGAACTTTATTGTTATTATTATGATTATTATTTTGCAATTAGAGTGATATTTAGTTAACAGAACAATTACTTTGTAAAAGATGATGCAACAGAGACACCTAAAGATGAAAAACTACTGTACCCATGTATAACTAATTTGCTGTGCACTAACAAGAACCTGCTTAAATTTCCATGCCAATTTGCAACTCCCATCCCATACCAGGCAAGGTTATGGCTATTGAAAATACCATGAGGACATGGCTATCTAAAGACACATTCAATAGTGTGTTAACTATACAAAAAATAGACACTGTACAGTTTAAAAACATCTTACGTAGACTTATATTTCAGTTTCTTCACAAGGAGAGAGTTGTATACAAGAGTATTAAACATTTTATAGACAGGAAAAAAATGCACTAGAACCAACTTCATCCTCATCTTTGTCATCTTTTCCTCTTCATCCTCATCTTTCTCATCCTTCTCCTCTTCCTTCTTTTGTTTTTTTTCTTTTTTGATGACTCCCTTTTTTTGCTCCATCAGGTTTTCCTTTAGCACAGTAGGCAGCAAAGAGGTGGAAGGCCACTCTGCTAAAAAGAAAGCAAAACTTGAAGACATGGCAAAGGTGTCTTCATTATAATGACAAGGCTCATTATAAAAGAGGAATGAAAACTTATATTCCTCCTAAAGGAGACACAAAAAAGAAGTTCAAGGATCCTAATGTGCCTCAAAGGTCTCCTTCAGTCTTCTTTTTGTTCTGTTCGGGTACCACCCAAAAATCAAAGAATATCCTGGCCTCTCCATTGGTGATGTTGCAAAGAAACTTGGAGAAATGTGGAATAGTACTGCAGTAGATGACAAGCAGCCCTATGAGAAGAAAACGGCTAAGCTGAAGAAAAAGTATGAAAAGATCATCAATTATATTTTTTAAGATTTTTTCCCCCTACATAAAATACTTGTCAAGTGTTTGAGTTGTGTGTCTCTTGGACCAGACAACCCAAAGCATTTTCCATTTGTCCTCTTAAAGAAAAGGTCTTTTTTTTTTTTTTGGCAGAAACAGGGATTGAACTCAGGCCCTTGCACTTGCCAGGGAAGCGCTTACTCCACTGAGCCATCTCCCTGGAAAAGGTCTTGAATAGACAGAGCAAAAGAGAAAAAGGTTTTGCCTGCCAGGTCAGTACCCCTGGTCTCACATCCCAGGGGTAATCTGTGCTCAAAATCTTTGGGCCACTAGAGGGAGACCTGTGCAGCCGGTCTGTTGCTACTGCTGCGAGCTAGAGCGCAGAGCCCCTAGGAAGCTGGCTCGCAGGCTGAAGCTTCTGCCCAAGACTTCTGTCCATGGATTCTTGGTCTCTACTCCATCTTCTCAGAGGCAGTTGTTCAGCAACAGTATCTCAGTGCAGAGTTACACACAATCTCCCTGAATGCACACACTAACCTGTGAGGTGAGTAGAACCTGCCCCCCTTCCCAAATGGAGAAGACTGAGGCCCCAAGGGAACAGTAACTGACCATCCTGCCCGACGGCTCACAGTAGTGAGGTTGTTTTTTTTTTTCTTTCCTGTGTTAGGCAGTCAAATGCAAGACTGCTCTTAATCTATCAAACCCTCCTTAGTAAGGATTTAGCAAAATGAATACACAGCATTCAGAGGTATTTCTTTTGTTTTAGACACAAAATACATGCTTAGCAAATACATTTCAGAATCTGGCAGGTCCTTGTTTTTTTCAATTGCAATCTGTCATCCGGCTCTGTGTCATTAGGTAGGTTTCTTGGCTTCTCTAAGCCTTTGTTTTCCTCAGCTCAAAAATGGAATAGAAACACCTACCTGGGATTATCCCTACTATTGAAATATTAGTATGAAAAGCCCCAGAAAGATAATCAGAAGATAGGGATGCTCCTGGGACTCAGAGGAGTCCTGTGTGGCCTGCTCAACCTGGCCCCACCCATGCACTACTGCATTTAGAAAGCAGCCCCTGCTGTCCTGCGGTGGAGGATAGCAAACAGTCCAGTTCACCAGAGAGCTCAGTGGTCGAGGGTCTGTCCAGCAGGATCAGAGGCAAAAAGAGAGTGGAGGGTGTGTGACTATGAAAGCCAGCACATGCTGTTCTTCCAGGCCAGCATGTGCTGTTCTTCCTCCTGTACTCCAGTGGCTACTACCACACCACCTTTCCTTGGCCTGTAGACCCAATAGGCACATTCCGCCTCCTGAGTAGCAGTTGCTCCCTCCAGCTCCTTCCCATAGGCTCTGTCTTGGGGTCCACATCTCCCAACTTGGACAGTGGGGATGAGACTGTCACCCACCCTGGGGTTTGCTATAGGATTGCATGAGTTAATGTACCTGAAGCCATAGGTGGAGGAAGGCAGAGGGATGGATGGATGGATGGATGGATGGATGGATGGATGGATGGATGGATGGACGAATTCTTAGAAAGGAAGACCTTCTGGCAGTGAGCTAGGTCTCTTCACTGAAGCCTTTTGAAGTTATTTTTTTAAACACATTGCTAATGGAGCAGGAAGTTGTGGTGGGACTCAAGGAAACATCTAGCTGCAGTGCCTGAACTGACTTTTTTTAGGTTGCAACCCCTTGTCTGGCTTTAGGGAAACATAGTCTGGAGAGTGCAAAACTCCCATTCATGGACACTAGGTGGGGGCAGACTTTTTATGTTTTCATTACAGGGAAAGGAAGCTTGGAGCTGAGGGCAGGGGCTCCCTGGAGGCCATCTTTATGGTTCCAGGCTTCTGGATGGATCACTGTTGGTGGCCAGAAAAAGAGAAGAAGCCAGGGTGGGCTTAGAGCCAGAGGCCGGGCAAGCAGGGCCAGAGGAGGCGAGGTGACTATAGCTACATTTGGGAGGGGGTGGAAGAGAACTGAGAAACAGATGAGAACTGGATTGAGGGTATTTTGTGTTTTGAATCTAAGTCTGAGTTTTTAAAAAAAATGGGTAAGTTTCTTCTCCCTTGAAAAGTAAATACATATTGATTAGCTAAACTTGCCACAAGGTAAGAATTTGGGGTTCAGTTGCCTCCTTAGGGTCCTGGGTAAGACATCCTAGCAAATCCCAGGAAAGAGGCCTGACAACCAGGTACACCATGGCAGCTTAGAGATTTTCCAGGGAGAAAAGAAATCTTCTTCAAAGAATGCATACTCTCATTAAGTTAGACAGTAACAAGTGCTGATGAGGTTTTGGGGAAAAGGAATCTTTCTACACTATTAGTGGGAGTGTACAACACTATGGAAACCAGTTGAGATTCCTTAAAATATGAAAACTAGAAAGGCCATTTGACCTAGCTATTCACCTTGTAGGTATCTTCCTGAAGGAGTGAAAGATAGTGTATTACAGTGACACAGGTACACCCCTGTTAACGCTTCACCACTCATAATAATAGCTAAATCTTGGAAGCAGCCTCAGTGTCCATCAACAGGTTAGTGGATTTAAAAGAAAAATGTATTTACACACCATGGAGTACTGCCTTGCTATAAAGAAAGATAAACTAGAATCATTTGTAGGAAAATGGATGAACCTTGAGATGATAATGTTTAGCAAAATAAATCAGACGCACATACCTTAAGTACCCCATGTTTTCTCTTATATGAGAAACCCAAAGCATAAACAGGTTAAAGAGCTAAACAGAGAGTGGATGACAAGAAACAGAAAGGTGGATCTTTTGCAAATGGGGAAGGAATCTAGAGATGAAGGGTGGAGAGGAAAGACAAAGGAATTAAGCTGTGTGATAAAGAAAAATCCCTGGATGACTGCTGTTATATCATGTACTGAAAAAATGGGTTCAAAGTTGAAAGAAAATAAACACTCTTCAAAATTAAATATATATGTTGGGTGTGGTGACTCACACCTGTACTCCTAGCACCTGGAAGGCTGAGGCAGGAAGATTGCCATGAGTTCATAGCCAGCCAAAACGACATAGCAAGACCCTGCCTCAAAACAACAACAGTAACAATAAAAACAACAACATGAAATATGTAACCCTCAGGTTGTGAGGTGACAGCAAGTGTCAATATATTGACGAAGGTTCCAGAAGCCTAAACGTACCTCAAGAACACCAGCCTACTCCATCTTTTCCACGGAGCCCATGGCCAGGGACAGGTGAGTCTGTGTCTTTTCTCCTCTCACTTTGGACCTTTAGTTTGAGAGAAAGATTTGTTCCTGCAGTCTCGCCAGCACGGAAATCAAAATGAGCCTATGGTGGCTACACAGAATTCCTCAGCCTCAACAACCCCACTTTGTGCCTCACCCCTGCCGACTTTCAACCCAGGGCCTCCTGTCCTTGTGTGGGAACCTCGGCCTCTGTTGGGCCCCACCTCTCAGGTCTGCTAGGGCCTGAAATGGTTTGGTGTCTCCAAACCTGTGTTGAAGTTTCCCACCATCCTGGTGGTGTTGGGGGGTATGTGTTGTTTTTTATTTTGCAGCAGTAGGGATTGAAGCCAAAGCCTTTGACTGGAGCTACACTCCCTTTTCCTGTGTTTCACTTTGAAATAGGGCCCCCCTAAGTTGCCAGGCTGGGCTTGGACCTGTGATTCTCCTTCCTTGGCCTCCCAGAGTGCTGGGATTACGTCCCTGGGAAGCAGAAGTTTTAAGAGGGGATTATGTCTGCCTCTGCTTAGCACCTTTCATGTGGGACTGCCTTCTTTCTCTTTCTTCCTTCCTATGAGATTGCCTTGTTACAAGAGTGAGTTTGGCTTCCTTTCTTTTTTGCCCTTTCACCTTCTCCCACATCATGTCCTCCCCACAAGCTGCTATCATGCCCTTGGACTTTCCAGCCTCCAGAACTATGAGCCAAATAACTTCATGCTTTTATAGATTACTCAGGTGTTCAGGCACAGTGACAGAAAGAACAGAAAATTGTTCTTTCCTTGCCCTTCCCTCCCTGCCTTGGGTCTCACAGTTGTTCAGCAAGAGAATGGAGTGAGTGAGTGTCCTGATCCACCTTATTTGCTGGATCTAGTTCCTCTCCAGAGTCAAGATGATTATGAAAGGGAGATGTTTTGAATTAGTGGAGCACATTGAGGCAGCCAGGACAGTGCAACTAGAGACCCTCAGAAAGGAGGACTCTCGAGCTGCTGCAGAAAGTGGCAAGGACGGTGGGAGGAGAGTGTTTGAGGCCAGGGGTACACTTTGAGGGGATTCAGGGCAGAGTGTGTTTCACTGTAATAATTTTTTAAGAAATTTAAATACTATAATTTTCTTTTTCTTTTTTTGTAATTTTTAGGGAAGGGTCTACAGGGATTCAGGGTCTCACTACTAGACTAGACTCATAGTGATCTGCCTGTTTACAGCCTCCCAAGAGCTGGGATTACAGGCATGTGCCACCATGCCTAGTCTTATGATTTTCAATCACATCTCTATACTTAATTTTAGAAAAACATTCTGTGCATTCTGAATGATGTTGAGAGGATCAACCTCTTCATGTTGAGTCATCTTATCTGTGAACAGGACAAAGCTTTTCATTTATTAAATCTACTTTGGTGTCTTTTAGGAATGTTTTTGAGTTTTCTTTAAAAAAGTTTTACAGTTTTTTTGGTTAAGTTTGGGCTGAGGTATTTTTATTTTGTTCCTGCTGTAAGTGGCACTTTTTCATCCAGTGTATCTTCAAATTGGCTATGAGATAGATACATGGAGTCTGTTGATATTTGTGTTGATTGTATATTCTGCTGCTTTACCCAGTTCTCTCATTGTTTCTTGATTTTTTGTCATTTGTCCATTGAATCTCTTGTATTTTCTAGTATGCAGTGATATTACCTGCAAACAGGGGTATGTTACATTTCTTTTCAACACATCATTTTAAAAATTCACACTCACCTAATTATATTGGCTAGTGATTCCAGGACAGTATTAAATAGTCAAGATGAAGTGGGTGTGCTTATCTTGTTCCCAAGTTTCATGGGGCTGTGTGACACTGTGAAGTACCTAGAAAGATCCATATATCTGGCCTCTGTCTTCAGGTTTGGTCTGGCACAGAGCTCACAACACTTGGAATTTTTGAGCAGTAGAGGTAAGAGAAATGTCTCCTTCAATTTACAGTAACTATGATCCCTTTGATTGTACCTAAGTGTATTTGTGCTAATGAGGATGGGAGCTGGTTGTCAGGGGAATGAACATGTGAGGAGAGCATTGGAACTTTCAGCTCCTCCCTCCACCCCTGGAGAGGGCAGAGGGGTTAGTTTAATCATGATGTCAATGATTTAATTAATCATGCCTATGGAATAGAGTCTCCATAAAAATGCTAATGAGGCTTGGAGAACTTTGAAGTTGGTGAAAGCATCCATTGGTGGGTGGACACTGCATCCCAAATCCTTCAGGGACGGAAACTCCTGAGGATAGGACCTGCCCAGATGTTGCTGCCTGGACCTCTCAAGCTGGGCATTCTTTTGTATCTTCCTAATAAACCAATTCATGTAATTGAAGAATTTCCCAGGTTCTGTGAACTCTTCTATGAAATCATCAAATCTGAGGAGAGGGCTTCCGAGCCCTGATTTGTCAATGGCCAGTTTGAAAGACTGGGACTTAGGGTTAGTATCAGGAACTGAGAACAGTTTTTTGAGACAAAACTCTTCACCTGGGGGTTTCATGCTGATTTTAGGTACCAGCATCAAAATGAAATTGAATTGCAGGAGCCAGGTGTGCTGGTGCACTTGTAGTATCGGAAAGCAGGAGAATCACTGAGAGTCTGAGGCTAGCCTGCGATAAATATTGAGTTCAAAGCCAACTGGGACTACAAAGTATGATCCTGTCTCTAAAAACTAACAAAAGAAAAAACAAAATCCAAAACAAAAACCAAAACCTGAATTGCAGGACACCCAAGTTTCATCTGAATTGGTTGTCAATGTGGAAAAAGACACACATTTGGTATCAAAGTGTTTTCATTGAACCAAGCCTATTTTGCCCAACACCTAGTTTTCTGGTCAATAAGCAGTGAGTTTGAATTCTTCCAAAAGAGGGAAAATTTGTTCATGAGGCAGTTGGAGAGAAGCTTCAAACATGGCTCTGAGGATGAGATCCAGAGGATCATGGGATACAGAGCCATGTGCTTATAGGTGAGGAAAGTGAAGTCTCTGGTAGTCTGTTCCTATGTCTCCAAGTATCCTGACCACCTCTAAGACCCATGTTCAGAAACAGAGGCATTACTGTGATCTAAGGGTAGAATTGTGGCCTTGTCCACCTCAAATCATTTGAAACTCTCCTCTTCACTTGGACCTGTGCGGGTGTCCAGTGAGTTAAATACATGTAATCATGTGTATAACCCCAGCACTCAGGAGAGTGAGGCAGGGTAATCATTGCAAGTTTGAGGCCAACCTGAACTGCATAGTGAAACCCTTTCTGAAAAACCCAGAAATAAATAAACAAACAGGGCTGGACAACTGAGACTGGACACCACACAGGTCCAAGTGAAGAGGAGAGTTTCAAATGATTTGAGGTGAACAAAAGCGGCATTCAACTTCCTGAAAAGCAGCTTTAGTGACAGTGTCTGATTGTGATCCACAGGTAGGAGGGGAGCTCTATAGTAAGGCTAATGGGAGCACCCTGCTTAGCGGGTGGGAACCAGTAAAAGCCAATGAAGCTGGCAGGTGTGTTCAGGCTGTGGGCTTCCTTACCAGGTTAATGTGCTTCTGACAGCTCCAAATTTTTTTTGTTGTCAACATTGCCTTGATGGCACTTAGGTTAAATGATGCTTCTGTCAGTGTCAGTTACCATGCTTTGGCTTCCAGCCTTTGTAGCTCATTTATTTATTTATTTATGTATGTATGTATGTATGTATGTATGTATGTATGTATGCATGCATGCATGCATGTATGTATGTATGTATGTATGTATGTATGTATTTAGTACAAGATCTACAGAGTCTACAGGGTCTCACTACACAGATCAGACTTGTAGTGATCCTTCCTGTTTTTCAGCCTTCCAAGTACTGGGATTATAGGTGCATGCACCACACCCAGTCGCAGGTGCTGGCATATCCCAGGTGTGGGCCCAGCACTGCAGGCCAGGTATCAGACCCCTAGGCCCTGTTCCACATTTTATTATTTATTTCTGGTTTTTTAAGAAAGGGTTTCACTATGCAGTTCAGGTTGGATTCAAACTAGCAATGATTCTCCTGCCTCACTCTCCTGAGTGCTGGGGTTATTTATGCACATGACCACATCTGGCCAACTTCCATCTTTTAGGAGTCTTTTGCCAACATCACATGGCTGGTTTTACATTTTAATCTAATCCAAAAGGCATTTTTGTATTCATCGGTTCTTTGATTTTAAATGGACCAACAACTTTGTATGTTTCTATTATGTACAACATGATGTTCTGAATTACATGTATGTTGTGGAATGTTCAAGTCTAGCTAGCCAACATATGCATTGCCTCACAAAATTATCATTTTTTGTGGAGCTTATAGCATCCACTCTAATGTTTTCAAAAATACAAAGTAGTCTTATTAGCTAGAGTCACCTTAGGGTTTAGGTCTAGAAAATTCCCCAGCTTCTCCTACTCTGAGGTGGGACTTTTAGAAAGTGATTAAATTATGGTGGCGCTATACTCGGCAGTGGCTTCACCCACTGATGCAACCCTAACCAAGTGTTCTGTTAGGCGGTGGAGCCTGGGTAGGAAGTGGTCACCGAGGTGTACTCTGGAGGCCATGTCCCTTGGCTGAGCTCTCCTTTTCTCTCCACTTGCTGCTGCCATTTAAAAATAGTACAGGCAACACAGCGAGAAGACATACAAGTCCCAAGTGTGTATCCGTCCCATAGCTTCAGACTACATGGTGAAAGAGCCAACAAAATTAGGGCCAGAGATATATCTCAGCTGCATAAGTGCTTGCCTGGCAAGCACAAAGTTCTGAGTTTGGCCCTGGTACAAAACAAAGAAACAAAAAATCCAACAAAATGATAGGGACAACTTTACAAACCTACAATTACAGCTGCAGATTTTAAAAATCCTTTTTCATAATTGATATAACCAGTCCTTAAGACAGTAAAGCTAATAGATTTGAGTAACCTCTGCTTATCATTTATAAAATTGTACACCTGAAGGACAACAAATACTTTCAAAAGGATTTTAAAATTTGTTACATATAGCTAAAATAGTACACAAAGGAAAACTTACAGCTTTGAGTACACATATTTGGTAAGAAGAAAAATTTACCTCAGTGTTCTATGCTAAAGAAGAGCAAATTAAATTCAAAATTAGTAAAAGGAAGGCAATAATAAAGTGAAAGTGAGGCAGGAAGATTGCCATGAGTTTGAAGCCAGCCTAGGTTTTACAGTGAGTTCAATCAAGCCCAGGCGGAACTACAAAGTGAGACCCTGTCTCAAAAAACCAAAGAACAAAACAAAACATAAAGTTAATAGTCAGTGATGCAATCATATATAATAACAGGGCTCTGACCCATAATCTCCATAGCAACCGGCCAGAAATCCAGCCACAGCATCTGAGCAGTTGACCCTGAGTGTCTGGTGCTCTGATTTCACCAGAGCAACCAGACCCTACATGCCACACTGGTAGTTGTTGTCCCTTGGGCTGACCATAAAGTACCCTAGCCCTGTTTTCTATGGGGTCTACATTGTGTCTCCTAGAGATGAGCATGTCAAAATTGGCCCCCAGGACTTCAGAGTGCAACCTTATCTGGAAACTGGGTCACTGGCTGCTGCTGACTTAGTTAGGGGGAGGTTACAGTGGAGTGGAGCACACTGGTGTCCTCTGCATGAAAAGGAGACATTCACAGGTAGATGCCCACTCAGGGAAGATACCACACAAGGACAGGGCAGAGGTGCTTGCTTTTCCAGGCTAATGGGCACAAAAGATGGCTAGGCACAGTGGAGCTGAGGAGGACCACAGGCATATCCTGGCTCTGGGCATGGCTCAGATGTCAGTCCAAAACCTGAAAGGGCCACATTTCTGTCATCTCAGGCTCAGCTGTAATCCTTTGTTCCAATAGCTCCAGGGAAATAGATCCAGCAGGTAGCAGTGGATGGCTCCATTGCAGAGAAAGTTGGTCCCCTCTTGGCAGACCTGGTTCTCTACTGCAGACCTCTGCCATGGGAAGGAGCTCAGGATGTGTGTCATAAGTGTGTAGAGTGCAAGACTGCCTGGCTCTTGTGTCTGGGCTGTTCCTTGGCATAGGCCTGGGGACCTTGTGACATCAGCCTGCTCTGCCTTGGTCTGGGTCGGCCTTGGTGGAGAGCTCTTGGCCAGTGTATGCAAGGCCCTGGCTACATCCCCAGCACTGCAAAAACATGATCATAAAGTTACTGGGGGCTAACACAGGCTGTGCAGGTCACAGTAATAGTATTTTACCACTGAGGTATGTGAGGAATTTGGGGGAGATGAATGGAGCTGAGGTTAAAGATAGAAAATGAGGAGCAATTACTAGGTAGCTGGGCCAGGCTGCAGGGTGAGGCTGCCCATGAAACCTGAGGTCCAGGAAAAGGCTCCTGTTGAGTCTATAGGGATTTCATGTTCCTGCACTCAGTGGTTGCACTTAGATTAATCCATAGACCCAAACAAACATGCTGTCATTTCTGCCTCATTTTTGTTATGACAATATAGCCAGTCCTACCATTGTCTTTCCAAAGACAATGGTAGGACTGGCTAAGAGTCAGAAATGTGTGGAAAACGTAGCCCTGAGAGTGTGAGAGAGACAGTCCAGTCAGACTTCAATTTTCCTTCTTCCTCCCTCTCTTTCTTTTTTGTATTATTTTATTATTACAAGTTTGGTTTAGTTCTGTGTGATATATATATATATATATATATATATATATATATATATATATATATTTTGCCTAGTTTATCAATCTCTGTGACAAGGTGGTACTGAATTCCTCCATTACAATTTTGTTATTGATCATTTGATTTTTCATGTCTGTTCAGATTTGTCTTATATAGTCGTTTGCTCCTTCATTGGGTGCATATATATTTATAATTGTTATCTCTTCCTCTTGCAGTTTTCCCCTAACAAGTATGCAGTGACCTTATCTCTTGATCATGCTTGGTTTGAAGTTCACATCAGTAACTAGAATTGCTACTTTTGCTTTTTTCTCAGTTTCTGTCACATGGAATATTGTTTTCCATCCTTTGACTTTCAGTCTGTGAATTTCTTTTTGAGTTAAATGTGTTTCTTGTATGTAGCATATCGTTGGATTTTGTTTCTTATTCCACTCTGCCAGTCTGCTTCTTTTTTTTTTTTCTTTTTTCTTTTTTTAAATTTATTTTTTATTTTATTGAAGTACAAATATCAGTCAGACAGTTTTAAGACACCTTAACAAGACAGATTTGATAAATTAATACATTGCAAACTGTTTTCATACTGTTTTGGTATTGTACAAGGTGCATACATGATATACTTACAGACATTATTATAGCAGATGTCTCTTATCAGTAAATTAAGAGTGTAGCTGTTTACTTATTTTTTATGCATGAATTATATCAAAAATTCAATAATTATTTTCCTAGTTGATGACTGAAGTACTAGAAGCCGACATAATATCCTGTCCAACCACCGTTAGTGCAGATCTTGCCTCTCATAGGATTATGTAGAAGCACAGTGTTATCTATCCCAACTGTACTGTCTATACACACACATCATGATTTTTTCTTTTTATACCCCTTCCTTTGTCTACACCTATCAAAGGTGGGCACTCCATTGTCATTCAACTACCTTAGGTGCTTGAACTCGACACCACAATCCAACACAGTCCAGCATTCCACAACAATAGTGAGTTATTCAAAGAAGTTGTCGACCATAGCCATTTACCAGTCCGCTTCTTTCAATTGGTGAATTGAGGTCATTTACCTTAATGGTTCTAATGAATATGTATTGCCTTACTTTGTCATGTTATTTTTCTGCTATAGGCTCCCTACTTTTCCTTTTTGTTTAATTGCTTGCTGTGCTTCATGGTTCCTTTCTATTGTTGTTCTTGATGTTTGGACCATTTTTTTTTCTTTTTTTTTTTTCTTTGTCTTTTTGAGACAGGGTCTCGCTATGCAGTTCAGGCTGGCTTTAAGCTCACTTTGTAGCTCAGGCTGGTCTCGAACTCACAACAATCCTCCTGCCTCAGCCTCCCGAGTGCTGGGATTACAGGCATGCGCCACCACGCCCGGTGGACCATTTTTTTTTCTCTTTCTAGAATACCTGTCAGTACTCTTTGTAGGGTTGGTTTAGTGGTCATGAACTTCTTCAGCTGTTCTTTGTCATGGAAGAATCTTTTTTTTGCATTAAATTTGATAGTTTTGCAGGGTACCTCAGTCTGGGTTGGAAATTGTTTTCTTTTAGGACCTGAAATACTTTAATCTTTTCTTGACTTGATGGTTTGTGTGGAGAAATCTGTGATTCTATTCTATTTTACTTTTATTTTTGTGGCAGAACTGGGAATTAAACTCAGGCCCATGCACTTGCCAGGCAAGCACTTATTCTACTGAGCCCAGCCCCTTACTTTATTTTCTAATGTACTTAGTAAAGGGTCTACAGCATCTCACTACACAGATTGGACTGGTAGTGATCCTCCACTTTCAGCCCCCCAAGGACTGGGATGATAGGCATGTGTCACCATGCCCAGGCCCAGGGGATGGGGACTGGCACACCAGCCCGAGTCTTCCTAAGCAGGCACTTTAATCTACCAAGCTATCTGGCTGGCCCTTCTGCTGTGATTCTGATGGGCTTTTCATTATAGGTGATGCGCTGCTTTTCTCTAACAGCTTTTGCTATTCTGTTCTTTTGCTAGAAATTTTTTTGCAATCTTGATTATTATGTGTCTGGGAGTAGATTTATTTTGATTATGGTTAATTGGAGTTTTTTGGTTTTTTTTTTGGTGGAACTGGGAATTGAACTCAGGCCCTTGTGCTTGCTAGGCAAGCGCTTATTCTACTGAGCCATCTCCCCGATCCTTAATTGGAGTTCTATACACCTCACTTAACTGTATGTCAGATTCTTTTCCTATGCTTGGGAAATTTTCTGCAAATAATCCTTTTATGTCATTTGTCCTGTTGTTTTATAGATACCTATCAGTCTTATATTGTTACAGCAGTTGAAATGTTATTTCCTGGTTCCTTGTTATTTTTAAGAGATCTTTCCTTTTCTGATCACTAGCTGAAGTGCTGTCTTTAAGGTCTGAAAATCTACCTTCAGTTTCATTCAAGCAGTTTTGCCAGCTTTTAATGGAATTCTTAATTTCCTCAAGATCTGTTTGAATCTATTTCATGCATTGTAATTCTTTCCTGTGTTCAATGTTTCCATTATTTCTATTTTCCTCTATTTTTAAATTTATGTCTTTTTTTAGATGTGTTGAGCAATATTTTTGATTATTGTGATTTTTTTTTAATCTGAGAGATTATTTCTGATGTGCTTTATTTGATAGCTTGATGGAGTTGTTTCTTTACTTCAGTTATCATTTCAAAAATTTCAGGTATGTGACTTCCAAGTTTTTCTATGTCCTTGTCTCTCATACTTGTTCTGGGTAGGCTGGAGGACTGAATTGCCTTTTGTGCTTTTATTTTGACATTTTTGAGGCTCCCAGTGTTCACACTGACTCAGCAAGGAAGGTTTGGGGCATGGTGCAGGTGAGCAAGGCTCCCGTAACAGTGGGAAGGCAGGGTAGGCTCACCAAAGCTCCTGCTATGTGGGGTTCACCATGGCTTCCATGATGTTGGGGCAAGGGCTCTCTACATCCCTTTACCTGTCTGGGGCTCAACCTGCACTCTGCACCAGTGCTGCAGCTCAGCAAAGCTCCCATGATGGTTGGGAGGGAGGCAAAGCAGGATTCATGAGAGCTCTGTAGCTGTCTCAGCCTGCCCTCTGTGATGGTATTGTCCTCCTCCTACTGATCCTGTTTTCAGTCTCCCCAGCTCTGGGATCATAGGCATGTGTCACGATGCTTGGACTCAGTGGCTAGCTTAGTGTACCCAAGGGTGGGGTCTGCATGGTATGTAGTGTTAGGGATTGAACCCCATCCCTGTACTTGCCTAAGCAGGCTCTTAGTCTGCTGAGGTATCTTGCAGGCCCTACCCACCCACACTTTTTTTTTTTTTAATAACTTCAGTATTTAATCCAGGCTGAACTCACTATGTGGCCTTGAACTGGAAATCTTCCTACCTTAGCCTCCTGAGTGCTGAATTTCTAGGCTGGGCCACTGCATCTAGCCAAGTGAGCTCTATATTACCTGTTAGACTTATGTCCCAGCTATCAGCCAGCTCTGGAAGTTTCCTTTTTCTTTATTTTTTGGTGTAGGATCTCACTACGCAGCTTGGACTCATAGTGATCCTCCTGTTTTCTGCCTCCCTAGTGCTGGGATTATAGGTGCATGCCACCTTTAATGGAAGTTTCTTCACACTTGACACAATGTGTCTCACTGGGAAGGTGGGGCATGCTTGTGAGTGCCACTCTGCCAGTGGGCAGATGGGCAGTAGGCACCTGGAGTCCCAGAATTTGGGACTCTGGTGTTGGCCCAGGAGATTCAGGGCATCTACACCACACTGGTGGACTCATCTTAGTATTAGGGACTCACATTCTGTCTCTAATCTTGATTCTCCTTATTTCTTCACGTTACTTCTGTTTTGCTCTTCTCCAAATGTTGCTGTTATCAGTCCTGCTCTGGGAACAAGGGGAATAGGATTTTGGATCCAGGACAGGAAGTTTGTTGGACAGGGTAGAAATCAGAGTTGAACAGCAACAAGCTAAACACCCGAGGGAGGGTATTCCTGGAGGTGAGAACCAGGTATATGGGCAACTGTCATCTGTGTCTCAGGGGTTGGAGAGCTAGCTCAGTGGCTTAAGCACCTGAGTGGCAAGCACAAGGCCCTGAGTTCAATCCCAGTAGCAAAAAATTATCATCTGTGTCTCCTCCTGGATCCCTGGGCGGGCTTGCACTTGTTTGTCCTGCACTGTGTGTGTGTTCTGGACTTCTATGTATATTCTTTATGGCTGATTATATTTTCCAGGAGGTAGATCTTTCAAAACTTTGTCCCTAACACTATTTTTTTTTTTTTTTTTTTTTGGTTAGAAACTGTTTCTCAAAGCTTTGTGGCCTGGAAAGCACTGAAAACTCCTGGGGTCTTTAAATATAAATTCCAGCCTGTGCTAAATTCCAGAAGGCATTCTGCAGCTTCTATCACATGCCTTAAGTTTTTTGGAACACGTTCTGCTGCAGAATCTCAGCAAATGAAGTTGATTTTTTTTTTTTTTTTCTGGAACCAGGGATTGAACTCAGGCCCTTGTGCTTGCCAGGGAAGCACTTATTCCACTGAGCCATCTCCCCGGCCCCAAGGTTGATCTCTGAACTCTATCTTACTCCTGCAGTCCCTAAGTGGGAAGTATTACTGTAAGAGCCCCAGGGCACTGCCCCAACTGCTTTGGACTTCATGGTGTGGACACATTGTTTCTATGGCCATACCCTGCCAGAAGACAGTTATGGTGGACTTGGCCCTTGGTGGGACAGAGAAGACCCACTATCTACCAATAGCTCTGGAGTCTTTTTGTTCTTAGTTATGTTGGCTACCTTGATATCCTGCATCCATTCAAAATATTCATCTTTCATGGCCATCAGGACTTTTGGGAAAGCCAGAAGTTGCACAGTGGTGTATCTGGTGAATGAGAGGATGAGAACACAGCATCAAGTTTTTATGAGCTGCCGTTCTGTTGCCAGGCACTCAGCAGCCATAGTCACTGTATTTCTGATCACAGTTCATAAACACACTCAGGAAGGAGAACTTTAGAGGAGGAATCCAGAGCTGCTTCAGGAAGTAGCAAGGACAGTGGGATGTGTTTTGAGGGGGATTCATAGCACTGTCTACTATAATAAGTATTTTTGGGAGGATTTTGTTTTATTGTCAACTGATGTCAGGACCACAGCTGTAGACTGTAACCATTCCCCATCACTTGTGCGCCTTGGCTTACTGCTCTTATGTCCAAAATCATGGTTTTAGAAATAACTGACTTTAGGCAACCTAATACCATTATGATTTCTGATATTTGACCCAGATCAACATTAAGGTACATTTCAAAGTACAGTGCCAGACCATCAGGTTGCTCACATGCTTCAATCACACCCCAGATATAAACACACAATATATATATTTGGCCTATACTGAACACCTACAGGTAAGTACTTTCCATGCCAGGCCACCAGGTACAGTGGTACCTGTCACATGCTAAGCCACTCCAGGCACACTATTCTTATTAGTTATTGTACGTCCACATTGGTACACAGTAGCAGCACATTTAGAAGAAGGGATGCCTCACTGTTATGTAAAAGAACATCCTGGTTGCTAGAGAAACACCATAGCAGCCATCAATGAGTTGGGGTACAAAGTGCCTCTTCTGCTAGCTGGCTGCCTCAGCAGATGAGGGCCTTGAATAGGGACATTTAGCCTTTGAAGTCTTGCTTGGCTCAACTCAAGGTGTTGGAAGGTCCCTTTCCTGGCTTGGCAGGATGTCTCCTCCTCTGTGTGTTCCTTGGTCCTCTGTGTGTACCCATTCCCTGATCTCTCCTGATAACAATGCTGGTCATGCTGGATTCTCCTCAAGTTTTAATTACCCTTTAAGGGCCAGGGATATAGCTCAGTAGCATAAGTGCCTGGCAAGTGCAAGGTCCCGAGTTTGGTACCCAGTAAACTACCACTCCCAGCTTGTAATGAAGTGCAAAGTATCTGAAAGTACTTGGTAAAGATCTATGCAACTATAAAGTGTCCAGATGATTTGAGCCTGGCTTCCTGATATGACACCTGGAGCCCACAGAAACAGGGTGGAGTTGGTTCCCTAGCAAGTGGGAAAGGAAGCTAAGAGGAAGGGCTAGGCCTGCTCTCCAGCTTGGAAGCTCCCATGCTGCTTGGTGCACAGTGAGAAAGTGAATGTTTGTCCCTGGGTGAAGATGGGCAGGACAGGGCAGTGGCAGTGACAGAACAACTCAGGGAGTTCATGCAACTTGGCCTGGCAGAAAAGGATGTGATTCCTCAGGCAAATTCCAGTTCTTCCTTCAGTGTATTTATGGTGGATCATAGGCCCCTCAATATAGGCAGCGACCCACTGTCCTGTCCCAAAGTCATACCGGGTGGATTTGTTCAGTTGTCAGAGCAGTGACTCCATCACCAGCTGCTGGAGGTGGTGTTAGAGGAACTGAAGATTTAAATTCCTGTGATTTGTTATCCAGGAGGGGAAACAGGCTTCAGGTGAGTCGGGAGAGTCCTAAAGCCCAGCAGTTGTGTTCACAGCTCCCAGCTGAGCAGGTTCATATGATTCCCAGGGATCTGACAGATGGTACGCAGAGGCCCCACCTGGATACTTTCTAGATCCCCCCCACCATGGCGGGGAGCCCCTGCCTCCTTTGGGGCTCTCTTCCCTCTTCCTAGGAACTTTAGACTTTATCCTCTATCAGCAAAATCAGGGAAGACGCCTCCTAGTAACTGAGAACCTGTCTCAAAGTAAGAAAGACCTGGAGATGTAGCTCGGTGCAAAGGCTCTGGGGCCAAGGGTCAGTACCTTTAAAAAAAAAAAAAAATGGTAAAGAGAGTTTCAGGCATCTTCAGAGATTCAAATGGCAGGGAAGGGCCATTACCTGTGGGCATCAAAGCAGATCAGTGCGGCTCTGCTAAGGTTCTAATCATTTCTTCCACGGCACTGGCCCAGAGACAGTGCTTGACTCGAAAGAATCAAAGTGGGACCACTTCACCGTCTCTTTAGAGCCTCAGGAAGGCGCCTCCTGGGTTCTAGCTGCCCACTCCCCGCCCTCTGCTGAGCGGTGACAGCGGAGCACCTATAGGCCCAGAAGCATTGCAAGGCTGGGGCGAGGTGAGGAGCAGTGGGTGACCTCGAGGCAGCCGCGGGGTGAGTACTGGTGCAGTCGCAACCGGTGGGGTCCGCGGTGTTCGGCGAGGCCCGCCCAGGCGTGGTGGTCAGCCTGGGACACCTCACGGGCACGGCGCGCCTTCCCTCCAGCTTTCAGCAGGAGGTGAGGCGCCCGCTAACAAAGACGGGCGCCGCGGGGACAGACGGCTGTAATCACTCCAGAAACAGAGCCAGGGCCGCCGGTCCAGGGGGTCTCGCCCAGAGCGGAAGAGCCCGGCCGGTTCGCCTGCCGCGTGACCGCGGTGCGGGCTCGGGCTGGGCAGCAGCAGTGGTGGCGCGCGCACAGCGCGGGGAGCGGCCCTTCCTGGTCAGTCGCACGAGTCTCGTTGCGGCGCTCTGGTTTGCTGCCGGCTTCTGTCCCTGGGGCCACCGCAGTGCGCAGGCCAGACTTTTTGGGATAAGGCTTTCTAGCGGAGGCGCCACAGCTTCACAGCTGGGAAAGCTGTCTCGCTGTCCCAGGGGATGGCGCCTTGCTCCCTGGAAAACCTGGCCGCACCATTATCGCTTCCTGGCCGTAGCCCAGTCCCAAAGTGCGGTCTTCAGTGGAGTGCCGCCGCCAGGCCTCGGTGAGGCGTCTCCCTGCTAAATCCACTTAGGCTGAGATAGATGCGATCTTCTCACCCAAGAGGATTCTGAGATTTAAAAAGGTTATAGCTGGCCCGGGTTCACACGGGCAGTACGTAGCAGTTAGGATTTAAATTCTGGTCATTATGACCCCAGAGTCTAGGCTTCTTGCCCAGCCGGCCATTCCACCCACCTCTGATTAGCACAGTTAAGTTGCTAGGGGCCCGGAACTATTTGCTGTGCCCGCAGTGGGTCTCGATGCTCCTAGCACCTGGCTCTGGCTCCTTGGTCCTTTTTGTCTTCCAGGAAAGAATTGAGCCAAACACAGCATTGCCAAGTAGGTGTGGTAAGGATCACACCTTCAGGAGAGATGCAGTGGTTTCAGAAGCGCTGATTGCCTTTCTGCTCACATTAAGAGTTACTCCTAAACGTCAGAGAACTGTGGTGATAAAGATACATTTTTCTTGGAAGTTGCTTTGGAATCGCAAAACTTCTTCCTTGTTCTTTTCAGATGTTCAGTGATCCTTCAAAGGCCTTAATCATGTAAGAAGCATAAGGAAAAAAGTTCAGATCTCACTAGGAAAATAACAAGGTAGAAAGTATTAATTAATAAAGAAAAGAAAGTTCAGATCTCAGGTCTCAGTACAAGGCAGGAGGCTCTCTAAAGATGCTCCTTGTTCTAAGCTCATTGAACATGGCAAGCAGGTATGCTGTGTCTCCTCCTGAACATAAAGAGATCTGTGTATAGTGGGTAACCTTAAAGTGCCACTGTTGTCTGTGGGGTTGTGTGGGGTCATTTGGGGTCTAGAACCTAACATGACTATGAATACACTGCATACAGAGGTCTTTTGTTTTATCATTTTGAGCAGTTTTTTTTTTTTTTTTAAAGATGGTCCTATAATGTAGCTCAGGCTCGAACTCAATGTGACCCTTCTGACTCAGCTTCACAAGTGCTGGGATTGTAGGTGTGTACTACCATGCCCAGCTGTCTTTTCATTTAACTAAAGATGGCAAAGCTAATGCTTTGAGCCCACTTTGGGCCTGGTAATGTCTGCCTGCCTAAGGCATATGGCTTGGTAGATCAGAGGACGGGACATTGCTTTAGGCAAAGGAAATGGTGTGCGGAAAGACTCAGTAGAAAAGAAGGAGGCTTCCCTTAGGGGACTTCTAAATCTAGACGACTTTAAATTTCCTCCTGTGGTGTTACTTTTACATCTCCAGCTACTATAGTAGCCATCACCTGATGGTCCTGGGGAGCTTTTTTTGTTGGGTGGGGGGATGGAATTGAATCCAAGATCTTTGCACTGAGCTCTAAGTTAACTAATTTCTTTTTTTTGAAATAGGATCTTGCTAAAGCCACCACGCTAGCCTTGAACTTGTGATCTTCCTGCCTCAGCCTGCTGAGTGCTGGGTTAACAGACATGTACCACTGTGCCCTGCTGAGTTTTAGTTTTAAGAGGCTGAAGCCCTTTGGGATATCTTCTGCTTTCTAATCAGTATCACTGCTTCAAAAGCAGCAGGGCTTTTCAACCACAAGAAGTATCTGTATTTTGCTGGTTTTTTCCCTGACACAGTATAAATTTAAGTCCAGGACCATGGTTGTAATTTAAGGATGATGCACAATAGTGATAGCAAACCTTTAGCACTCTCAGTGATAACAAAAAGCCCACCGCAGCACATGTGCCATAGGTTTGCTACCCTGACCTAAAGGATGGTTTACAACACTGGAGCGCAATTTCTGTGAGCTGCTGGTGTTGGGGATGGCCGGGATGTACCCTGTGCCATAGGTCCAGTCTAGGGGACCTTACTAGGAGATGGAAATGAGAAAGGCGAGGGCAGTGAGCCCACAGGGAACTCCATGAGGAAGCCTGGGGAGGGGCTGGGAGGGTCCTCATAATGTGAAAGCACCATGCTGCACCTTAAAGCTTTCTCTAAGAAAATTTTACAAGTGACAAATCCAACCCTACACTATGGCATTTCCCCCTATTGTCTGTGCCTTCTCCCCATTTCATTTTTTTTTTTTTTTTTTTGTCTTTTTGAGACAGGGTCTTACTATGCAGTTCAGGCTGGCCTTAAGCTCACTTTGTAGCTCAGGCTGGTCTTGAACTCACAACAATCCTCCTGTCTCAGCCTCCCGAGTGCTGGGATTACAGGCCTGTGCCACCACGCCCGGCCCCATTTCATTTTTGATCTCTGGGTACATTGCCTTCCTGGGGTTGCCAGTTGTGGGTTGGCCAGAACTCTGGGAAGCAGACAGTGGTACCTGTGCAGGTCACTTGCTTCTGACGTACCCCGGCTAGTCCAGGAGAGTACTGTTCTCCCTGCGTGGGTCCTCAGCACCCTCACAGGCTCTGTCCCCTGCTTCCTGGCTCTGCATGTACAGGCAATGGTGCTTTTCATGTTTTGAGTAGATAAATAATGTGGTGTGTCCATTTATGGACAGATATCTTGTCTTCTCTTTGATGTCACAGATCAATAAAAGAAATTGGTGCCAACTGAATCTCAACACCATAATTTCATTATATATAGAAATTCATAAGTGGAGGGAGAAGACAGTACACATGCACACACTGCACTGTAATTCCAGCCCATGCTGTGAATGCCCCCACGTGGTATCACAGGTGTGTGGCACAAGCTTCTTTCCCACTGATCTCTGCTGTATTGTGTCCCCCATGGAGGCTGGCTGGCACCTGGGAGTGCTGTTTCCAGCTGCAATTGGTTTAGAGCCTTCTTCCCTGTGCCTGTGGTTTTCTCCCCCTCAGGGGCATTTGGGGGCATGTTTGTGGCTCTCTGCTCTGAACTGGGAGGATGCTATTAAGTCCTAGTGAGTAGCGGCCAGTAATGTTGCTCAGCATCTTGCAGTGCATAGGACAACCCCATGGCAATGTGTAACCTGGCCCCAAATATCGAGTGGTTGGGAAATTGCCTTGAGCTAGGCACAGAGGTGCATGTCTGTATACCCAGCACTCAGGAGGCTGAGACAGGAGGATCACTGTGAGTTTAAGGCCAGGCTGGGGTACATAGTGAGTTCAAGGCCAGCCTGAACTACATTGTGACATCCTGTCAAACAAAATTGCTGCTGGGCAAGGAGCAAATGACCTTGTTGATGAACACCATGTACAGCACTGTTGCCCTCATGTTCTCCTCTTGGTCCTCCCACAGCCCAGGAGAGGAGCAGTGGCTCACTTCACAGCCAAGGAAACTGAAGCTACATAGATCTTAAGTGCTCTGCTGAAAGAGGCTGAGCTGGGCCTTGGCCCCAGTGTTCTCACTGATTGCAGGTTGTAGGACCAGATTGCTTTGCAGGTAAGAGGCAGGTCATGACTGTCCTGGGTGGTGTGTTGATCCCAGGAGCGAACTCTTTTGGCTCACATATTCCTGGGAACTGCCTTGGCAGTTCAATGTATGGCAGAGTTAAATCTGACTCCAGCATTTGAGTGAAAGGGAAAGAGTCTCCTGAGGATTTTCTAGGCATGGGATTGTGAACTCTGCAGCCTAACTGCATGGAAACTTGCTATTAGCTCTGCCTGAGGTTTGCTCAAACTGTCAGGCTTCCCTTATATCTTAGTTACTTTTATCTTGTTAGGACAAAATACTCAACACCCAAAGGTTTATTGGGCTCACAGTTTGTGGAGGTTTTAGTCTGTAGTCTGCTGGCTCCAAAGCAGGGTGGCATGGCACAGGGGCAACCATTGAAGATGGCAAAGACAGCAAAGAGCAAGAGCAAAAGGGGGGAACAAGCCCTTTCTCTTTTCCTTATATTGTAAGCAGGCTACTACCCCTGGGGGTATAGGTATAGCATTCACATCATATCTGTGACCTCCCTTTGCAAAGGAGGCTGGTTTTATAGATAGGGAAGGGCTACAAAGAGTGGACACAAGAATTAAAAAAGAACAGGGCTGCTGAGATAGCTCAGTAGTCTAAGAGCCTGCCTAGGCAAGCACAAGGACCTGGGTTTGATCCTGGGTACTGTATGCCTTGCCAGCTCTGCCCTGGGTATGCTGAGCTGGCCACCAAGACTGAGTGTGGTGGTACAAGGGTGTAATCCCAGTGCCAGAGAGGCTGAAACAGGAAGATCACTATGAGTCCAAGCTGTGTAGTGAGATCTTGTACCAAATAAAGTTAAAAAAAAAAAAAGAAAAGAAAAACAGATTGGTTAGAGTTACTTTTCTTGAAGGTGGAGTTGGGGAGAAAGAATGGTAGAAAAATGGGTAATGGGTTAATATCAGATTACTTAGTTTTAGTAAGGATTAAAGCAGAAGGAATTTCATTGGCATTCCTGTTGGCTGTTTAGAAGGTTGGGCTATTAGCACTCATTCTCCTTAGCACTGATTCTTAGAAAGGCCAGCCACAATTTAATTTTGGCTTTATGGTATAAAGCACTGGCATGGGTAACTCCACGTTGGTTTTTAGTCTCGTCAGTTGGGCCCAACACAATGGTGTCCTATAGTGCTGTCGAGTGCTGCCACTCAATCTCTCCAGCAGTTTTTCACTCTGTGAGTGGAGGTTGTTTCCATAACCCATCATCCCTTCTCTATAATCCTAATGTCTAAGGCCCTGAGAGGAGAAAATGTTCTGGAATTTGTGAACAAATCCATTTGGGAGCTTGATCTGACCTTGGGCTCTTTATGGTCTTTATTCCATTTGTGGAGTGCATTTGTGTTTGTTATGGAAATGC
>PVKA01010269.1:45587-65180 GCA_004027165.1 Ctenomys sociabilis
ATTATAGGCATGCTCCACCATGCATGGTTTCCATGGCTGGCACAGCGCTCCCAGTGTGGGGCCAGCATGGCATGTTGGTATGGAGGATTGAATCCCAGTCAGGGCACTTGTTAGGCAGGCACTTAGACTACTGAGCTATCTTCCCTGCCCATCCCTAGCTCTTTATTTAAAATTAAAAAAAAATTGAGACAGGGTCTTCTAAATCAGTAAGCCATCTGGGCTGGGCTCAGCCATCTGGGCTGGACCTCCTGCTTCGGCCTCCTGAATGCTGAGATTACAAGCATGTTACCATGCCCAGCTAGATCTGTACAACTTTTATGGCTCTAGCAGGTGCTGATGTTTTCAGTGTTCCAGAAGGATGTCGATAGCATGCCCTCAGGGCTAGTGTGCTACTAAACATCATAGGACTATAAATGATTTGTTTGAGTAAATGCACTGGTGTTTGTAAATTTGCAGGAGCCATACAGATTTGTATCTAAATAATTTGCTTGTCACTGAAGACAGAGCCCCTTGATATGCATTGATCAATTTAGCCCTGTGTCCTGACAGTGTTGCCTATTATTGTCCTCATCGCCATCACTGAGCATATGCTCTTAAGTATTTTTGCTGCAAAAGCCTTCCTGTCTGAGGCCATTTCTACCTACAAGAAATGCTTTTCATTATTTCTGTTGAAATAACTCTCAAATATTTCCTGACAAAATTTCAAGCATGCCAAGAAACCTCAAATAATGAGGTACGGATCTGTCATGGGTGAGGAGGTGTCAGGGACCCATCCTTGCTGATCCCACTGCAGGGGTGAGAGCCCTGTGGGTGTTTATTTGACAGGATCTGTCAGGAACTGCAGTTATTTTCCCGAGCTGGAAAAGCATACCTGAGATATCTTCTGCATTTGCAGGAATGGGGCTGTAAAACAGTTTTTATAAGATGCAAACATTCCATTTAGATACTTTAGGGTACTTCAGTATTTATGGAGAGAAGACCTCAGATGTGTTCAAGCTGAAGTCCAGACATGTCTCCTGACTGCCTGGCTCTCCTGGTCCACCAGCTTCTCTTTGGTCCCTGAGCTCTGTTCCTTGCAACAGTCCTGCAGAACCTGTTGACTGCTTTCTCTCAGGACTCCATTGTCGAGACCATTCTTCCTGGGCCTTTGGCCAGCATCTTTCTTCTGTTAAACTAAATCTGCTCCTCCTTCAAGGTTCAGTTCAGGGTTCCGGTTCCAGTTCTGGCTCTGGTGGCTACTGTTCCTGGTGGTGGACGTCGCAGTTGGTAGGCTATAACCGAACAAGATGCTGTGGAATCTGCTGGCTCTCCAACAGCTTTCCCAGAAGACCATCAGAACTACTTCATGCAGGCATTTTGAAAATGAAGTTTCACAGAAACAAAAGCTTTTTCAGGAGGACAGTGCAATTCTAGTGCATCTAAAGGGTGGGGTAGCTGATGCCCTCTTGTATCGAGCCACTATGATTCTTACAGTGGGTGGAAGGGTGTATGCCACATACCAGTCGGCTATGGCATCATTTCCCAAGAAGCTGGAAAGATTTCAGGCAATTCAGTATACGTGGCTCAGTTCTAGTTGGCTCTGCGGATCAGTAATATGATAAATAACTGAGCTTTTCTTTGGGGATCAATATTTATTGACTTCTACTAATTGTCATCCCTATAGCAGTCTTTATCAGTTAAAAAAAAAAAAAAGGTTTAGTTCAAAACTCTTCTGAGGAACTGCTACTAAACATTCAACTGCATTATACTGATTCTTTTTTCCATCGTGAACCGCCTCTTTACCCTAGGTAAAATGATTTGAAAAACATGACTGTGGAAATGAAGATTTGCATTCACATAACTTGTCTCTTCTTTTGAATCCCTTGCTTAAATCCCCAGGAGTGACTTGGCTGGATCAAAGCATTTAGACATTTTCATCACTGATAGATTTTGTTCATTCAAGAAGAATTTGTTGGGCATGTGTAGGCAGGCAGGGCTTTAGAGCTGTGGGTATGATAATGATGCAGGAGCAACCACTAAGGCTTCCTAGAATCTGTGTGTGAGTGAGTGTGTGTGTGTATGTGTGTGAGTGTGTGTGTGTGTGTGTGTGTGTGTGTTGGAGAGCAGAAGATCACCACCCAGTAAACAGGGAGATATGTGGACTGTCAGGTACGTGACAGTGAGGATAGAGCAGGGCGTAATTTTTGGTGAACCAGGAAGAGAAACCTCATCAGCAAACGCTGCTGCTCACCTCCTGACTGTGGACATCCAGTCTCCACAATGGTAAGAGATACATTTTTGTTGTTTAAACCACTTACTCTGAGCCTGGAGATATACCTCAGCAGCATAAGCACCTGCCTGGCAAGCACAAGGTCCTGAGTTCAATCCCTGCTATTGCAAACAAACAGAATAAACAAACAAACAATCCCATCTACTCTGGGCTTGGTGTGGTGGTGCATGTCTGTAGGCCTAGCTGAGGGAGGAGGATGGTTGGGAGTTTGAGACCAGCCTGGGCTACAAAGTAAGCACAAGCCCTGCCTACACTGTGTCAAAAAGAAGGCAAGAGGCCAGGGAGATAGCTCAGCAGCATAAGTGCCTGCCTGCCAAGTGCAAGGTCCCAAGTTCAATTCCTGGTACTGGAAATAACACCCTCCCCCCGCCCCGACTTACTCTGTGGTCCTTGGTGCAGCAGCAAGGTGACTCAGACAGCTCCCCTTCTTCAGCTTGGAGAGACTCAAATGACCCTCCTTCAGATCTGCTCTTGAATGCTTTCTTCACTGGAATTACCAGAGTTCTCTCTCCTAAAGTTTGTATACATAGTGACTGTTTCTTTATGGATCCTCTCAATTTGGTGATACATACTTCAAATATATGTATATAATACATATTATCCTTTAGTTTTTCAAATATAGCTTCTGTTAACTCTTGGGATATATTTATAAGAGCCAATTTATATTTTTATGTAGTATGTTCAATATGTGGGCCTCCTCAGGGACAGAAGCTGTTTCTCTTTCTTTTCTCCTTTGTTTCTTTTGTTGAGCTTTTGCTATTTATTGAGTCTCTAAAGTTTCAACATCAACTGGATTTGATGTACAAAGTCTAAAAAAAGAATATCAGAAATAAATTCCCATATGAGATACAATGAAAATACCAACAGTACTCTACAAACAAACCCTTTACTTCAATTATCACACCTAAGGCATGACAACAATACATTCCATACACACAATCACTTACATTGACAGCACATGCCTTTTGCTTTCCTGGCCTTTTTGTAGGATACACTTGACATGTCAGTTGCTTTTGCTGTTTTGTCAGGAGTTTCAGTGTAGTTTTTTTGGTGGAACCAGGGATTGAACTCAGGCCCTTGTGCTTGCCAGGGAAGCACTTATTCCACTGAGCCATCTCCCTGGCAGGAGTTTCTTATTATATTGTACAGTCTGTAGCTAACATCATAGTACTGACTTTGGTAGCACATATGCTAAAAAAAAAAATCCGAAACATAACTATCAATAAAATAAGTTACTAAATTCTTGAAATGCTTTGTGTTTTCAGAATAGACGTCAACATTTACATTAGCTGATTACTTGCTTACAAAACCTAAGAGAGGGGCTGGGGAGATGGCTCAGTGGAATAAGCACTTCCCTGGCAAGTGCAAGGACCTGAGTTCAGTCCCTGGTTCTGCAAAAATAAATAAACAAACAAACAAATAAATAAGTAAATAAATCCCAAAAAGATAACATTAAAAATAAAAACCTGAATGGGGCAGCACAGGATCCTCCAGATCCTCATTCCAGCCAACACCCAGGTCTGGTATGTGAGTAGAACCACCCAGGGCCCACCGAATCCTCTCTTCTACCAGTGCTCAGGCCTAGGGTATAGTGGGACTGCCTGTTGGTCTGCCATATTCTCATTCTAGCCAGCACCCAGGGCAGGCATATGTGTGGAACTTCCTCCATCAGACAAGCCCAGTGTGGAACCCAGCAGCAGAACTCCGTGGGAGCAACTAGAGGCAAGACCCACCCAGCTGATCCAGGAGCAGGATATCTTGCCAGAGTGGCACGGCGAGTTCATTTCCAAGGGCTGGAGCAGGAAGAAGTGGAACACAGCAGGCAGACCCAAGACACACCCACCTAGAGGAGTTTGGACTTAGTAGATCTGAACCTTGTGCTAAAGTAATAACTCTACCAAAGCTCTACACCAAAGGTCAAAAGACAGTGCTATACAAAATGACAAAGAGAAGGAGAAAATTGCATTTTCAGGCCCTGAGTCCACCCAGAACAAACTCAGGAGACACTAGCATAGAAGAAATTGGAAATCACATGTCTTAAATCTCTGAAATAATGGGATCTGAAGTAAAGAAACAATTGCAGAAAGGTATAGAGGAAATCAGATCAGAAATAATTTCTGAAATGAAAAAGACATGATAATTATAATGAAAAGAAGTATTAACTGCTTCTAAGGAAGATACTAATAAAAAATAGAGAATAGAAAAATGATGGAATCCTTGAATGAACAATATAGGAAAGAAATCAAATGCAGGAAGCAGATTAAAAGTGATATAGCAGAAATGAAAACCTCAATTACAAGCTGGCAAAACAGTTTGAATGAAAGTGAAAATAGACTTTCAGACCTTGAAGACACCATTGCAGCTAATGAAGAGCAGAAAAGATCTCTTAAAAACAACTAGGATGAACAATGTAAGGCTATTAGGCATCAATGAGAAAGGAATTAATACAAATGATATAAACAGAATATGGGCAGAAGTAATAGAAAGCTTCCCAAATAGGGGGAAACAATCTGATAATCAGATGACTGAAGCATATAGAACTCCAAATAACATCAACCCAATTAAAACCACATCCAGACATATAATAATCAAGATCCTAGAAATTCTGCCCAGGAACAATATCCTGAAAGCTGCTAGAGAAAAGAAATATATAAAGGAAAACCCATCAGAATAACAGCAGATTTTTCTTCACAAACCATCAAGTCAAGAAGAGCATGGAACAAAGTACTTCAAGTCTTGCAAGAAAGCAAATTCCAGCCCACACTGATATACCCTGCAAAACTCTGTTTTAAGTTTAATGGAGAAATGAAATATTTCCATGACAAAGAACAACTAAAGAATTTAATGACAACAAAGCCAACCCTACACAAACTACTAAAAGATATTCTAGACAGGGATCAAAATGACCACAACTCCATGAATGAGAATGGAAAGAACCCACCAAGTAGGGAAAGCAATTAAACACAGGAGAAAAAGACGTATGTAATAGTCTTTCAGTTATTCTTTTGTATACAGCAGCAAAATATTTCCATCAGCACACTCTACAAATGGACGTCTCCTGCACCCTATGGGTCATGATTCCATATGGGTCTACAGGGGGGATTTCAAGGAAATAGCAGTAGTTCAGTCCCACAAGTGATCCCTGGCCACTGGTGAGTGTCATGGTCATTATCCACGTCCACCACATACTAGAAGTTTGTGCGACATCCTATCTCCAAACTATTAGAAGTGCTGGTCATATGTATGTCATTCCAGTATTTTTGTTATGTTTTATTCTTAGTAGTTCTATGCTATCATGAAAACTTTCTTAGTTGATATTTTTGTATATACTAACCTAATCAAATACTGTGTGAGTACTCTGAATTGATCATAGATTCATACATACGATACACTACATTCTGGCCTCTTAGTTGGACTCACAATTTAGTTTTAATTTTTGAATATTATTTTGAAATATTTAATTTAATTTTGAATTAATTAATATTTAATAATTTTTCTGAATATTGATTGATTTTAATCTTTTAATTATTTATACTGTTTCTTTGACTTACAGTCTACTTATAAGACATGGTATGTATTTTCTCCTAGCATTAGAAACTTCAAAAAGTGTATTTCCTTTTTCCATTGCCTTTATATTAGTTCTTCCTTGTCTTTTACACATGCTATACACACACACACACACACACATTAAAAATATGTATATAACCTAACATAAGATTGATACTGTTTTGTGGAAATCACCAATAACCTTTTTTTATTTATTTATTTTTTAATTAAAACATTGTACATTCTTATCTTCTTAGTGGTTATCCATAATACAAGAAGCAGACAGGATATCCTGTCCAAACACTATTAGTACAAATCTTTAATGACCTTTTAAGTGGGTTTGTCTAATATAATTATATTCTACATAGTCCTGCATAACTACCATTTTGAGAACTCCTTATTCTTTATCCAGGACCATCCAGCAACTTCTCTTGCCTTCTGACCAGCAACTTCTCTTATCTTCTGAATTATGGTCTTTATTATCTTCTATATTCTACATCTGGAGATATTAGAATATTTTGAGTTTGTATGACTGGGAAATATTTTACTTTTAGTTTTCAAAGTATGTTTGCTAGGTATAAAATTCACTGAGGACAGATCTTATTTTTCTTTTCAGTCCTTTGAATAAATAAGTCTGGTTTCTTTTTATTTATTTATTTTTTATTTTATTGAAGTACAAATATCAATGAGACAGTTTTAAGATACCTTAACAAGACAGATTTGATAAATTAATACATTGCAAACTGTTTTCATAATGTTTTGGTATTGTACAAGGTGCATACATGATATTATACTTACAGACATTATTATAGCAGATGTCTCATCAGTAAATTAAGAAAGTATAGCTGTTTACTTATCTTTTATACCTGAATTATATCAAAGATTCAATAATTAATACTTTCTACCTTGTTATTTTCCTAGTGGTTGTCCATAGTACTAGAAGCTGACATAATATCCTGTCCAACCACCATTAGTGCAAATCTTGCCTCTCATAGGATTATGTAGAAGCACGACGTATCTATCCCAACTGTAGTCTGGTTTCTTATCCACTTGCTCTTTTTTTTTCTAATATGGAATAAAATGCTATTTAATTTTGTTCTCCCATGGCTAATATTTTTTATGAATATGCTTCAATGATTTTTTTCATTAAATTAGTTTTGGAAAATTTCATTTTTGTGTATCTTGATATGATTTTATTCATATTTCTTGTGCAAAAGGTTCATTTTTCTTGAAAATATGGTGCCATAATTTTAACTAAATTCAGAAATTTTAAATCTTTAAATATTTATTGCCTGCCTCCTTCTACTTTGAGAATTCTAAGTATATGAATGTAAGTTTCTTGATTTTGGCACAGAGTGAATTATTATATGATTGATCTGTAAACTCTTTCTTCATGTTTATTTCAGACAATTTTTATTGCTATATTCTTTTAAGCTTGTAAATCATTTTTTACAATGTACAGTCTATTATTAATCTTATATTATGTATTCATTTCAGAAATATTTTTATAAAATTCATTCTGTACATTATATCTTTCACATTTCACTATTTGTCTGAATTCATTCAGTTGTGCTGTGCTCAGCTTCTTCCTGCTGCAGCCCTTGGAAGTGAGCCTATTGTTCCCCCTGGCAAGATGTTCTGCTTCTGGATTAGGTGGGTGGTTCTGGCCCCTAGCCTCTCTGCAGGGACTTAAGCTGCAGGATTTCACACCAGGCCTGTATACTGGGCCTGGGCTGGGTCTGGAGGAGTCCAGAGAGCAGGACAGAAGGACTCTCTCAGACCTGGGCTTGGGCTGGGTCCAGAAGGACCCAGAAGGCAAAGGGCCCTGGGCTTGGGCTGCTTCTGGAGGGGTCCCTAGAGTGCAGTGGAAGTTCTTTCAATATTTGTGTACAATTTTTAATTTGCTATATAATTATTATTGATTTTCTTTTAATTAATTTTGTTTTATTTTTTTTCAGTAATTTCATTGAAGAACAAATAACAATGAGACAGTTTCAAATCAACTTAGTAGGATAGATTCAATAATTAATACATTGCATGTTGTTTTCTTAGTGACTATTTGTTGTACGAGGTACAGACATGACATTCTATTTAGAAACACTATTAGAACAGATCCCTCTATTCATTGAATTAAGAGAGTGTAGCTGTATACCTATCTTTTTCTTTTCAAAGCTGATTTATAGGACAGTTTCAATAATTAATACTTTTTACATTGTTATCTTTCTAGTGGTTATCCAAAGTACAAGAAGCAGACAAGATATTCTGTCCAAGCACTATTAGTGCAAATCTTTCTTCTCATAGAATGAAAAGAAAGTAGCTGCATATGTATCCTAACTATTCTGTATATGCAAACACAAAATGGTCTTTCCTTTGTATCCCCTTTTTTGTTTAGTTTTGTCAGATATGGGTATTCCCTGACAAATTTTAAATATTGTAGGTGCGTGAATTCAGCAAATAATCCAATATAGTCCAATATTCCACAATAGTAGTGGGTTATCCATAGGATTGGCAATGTCAGAAGTTGTTGACTTGAGCCTTTTACAATTCAGCATATAAAGTTAATAATGAGTAAAAAAAAATCCAGTTAAAAAAAACTATGTGGAAAACAGTGTAAACACAAATAAACGTCTACTACAGAAATAAGCGGGGCTTCAACTGTTACACCCTAGGGAGTCTTCACATATAGCAGCTGCATATTCCATGTGTAAGTATCGCTTACACTGTAGCATGCATGCTTTGTTTTCTTGTAGGGCATGGGGGGGGGTGACATCTTTTTTGTTTTCCTGTTGTTGCAGTAGGTTTTTGTGATGCTGCACCTGGCTATTCACTTGTCAGCTCACCAGTGTACTCTTTTCTTTTATTTGCATAGTTCCCTGGACAGAAACATTTTGTTTGTCCTCTGCTGTAAGTGATCTCTTATGAGCTCCAGTCCCAATACTCTAAGAAAACTTTTCTGTGATATTTTTCACTTGTTATTTTCTTTGGAAACTATCAAACTACTTACGCCACACAGGTTTAGGATTGAGTAAGCCACAACCATTGGCTAATGTTTGTTTCTAGTGACATCATAGTAGCTGCATAACGCATCAACATCTACTCAATATTTGGTTTTGTTGTTGGAAGTTTGCACATCAGTCTTCTGTTTCGTTGAGGTTTCCCTTTCGAAATTTCCGTCCTGGTGCAGTGTGGACATCAGCAGTATCAGTTTGCTTTTGTTCATGATATATGAGGTCAATGTATCATTCTGAAATCATACTATACAATATCTGTTTTGAAATTACAACATTTCTTTTGGAATTTCTGCTTTCTTCTTGTGCATTGGTCAACCTGTACTCTGTTAGTGAATGTAACATCAATTGAAAAGTGGTAAACCAATTGTCCACTGTCACGTTCTAATTAGTTTGGGAGATGGGAGCAACAAGTGTGCTCACAAAATCATTCAGTTTATTACTACCTGAATAAGACCCGATGGCTGAGTTCCAAGATAAATGTCTAAATTGAGAGAATAGTAAATCTTCACATTTACAAGGACATACCTTTTTATGCCATATTTTGATCCATCACTTTTTCATAAGTCTTTTACGTTTGTCTCAGTTACTCTTCTCTCATTGCTGGAGCAAATACCTGAGAAAATGAAGGAAGGAAAGATTTATTTAGCTCACAATTACTGGAGGTTTCAGTCCATACCCAACTGGATCCAAGTCAGAGCAGGCACACGGCAGAGGGCAGATAGCAACGGAGAGCAAATCTGTCTCTTATGCTACATTCAGGCTATCTGCCCCAGGCTGAGTGTAACACTCACACCCATAATCCTAGCAGTACTCAGACCTATAGTTCCACCCTTGGATCATAAACTAATCACAGATTGTAGAACTGCACCTCAATGACTGCAGGAGGCTTTCGGGGACAAATACACACAAACTGTAACAACATTCCCGTGGTCACCATGAGAACTGTGTGCTAAGTACAGCAGACCTGTGAATGCTTTCAATTCAGCTAATGAGGTATCATAATAAATACATTTTTGAATATGGCTATTGGTTCATATGGAACATTTTTACTTGCATTTCAGCCGTTTTGTATTTTGTAGCATCTTGTACCATTTTAGCTGTTACAATTTTCAACACTGAATGGCATTATTGGAATTCTATCCAATATGTTTCACCCCTGCCAAGACTCTCACTATATTGTTGGACCTATTTCTGGCACTGGATCACTCCACTTGGTTGTGTGGTCATTTTACAACATTTGAACTTGTCACATATGTCCTCACATTGCTGTTTTCTTAGCCATCTGAATCAAGGAGGTCTGCATTCCCCATGTCTGTATCAGCGGACTCTTGCTCCACCTTTTGGAACTTTGGCTCACATGGCCAACATCAAAGTTGTCATCATCACCATGCCCATCACTCTTCTGTTAGAAAAGCATGTATTTTACCATAATGGATCATCTTCATCACCCACACATGACCAATCTGATGATTTTCTTTGGACCTCCTCCAAAACTTGCAAACCAGGGTTTTCATGTGCCATTATACTGAGCTGGACTATTTCTTGTGGGGATTTAGGAGTGGAAGGGGGAGTCTGGCCACTCACCGTAGCCAGCAGTGGACTCCCCTGTGCTGCTCTGCCTGGCAAAATGGTGCAGCCAGGACATACGATCCAGGAGTTATTTCTTATGCAGGAACCATAGTTTTGTTGTTGAAAACAGAACTTATTAAATAATGCAATGTGGGTACTCTGGGAAATATGTACTGTCATGTTATGGCTCAGATCCAAGGGAGCCCCCAAAGACTTATGTATGTTGAAGGCAACTGAATCATCAGGAAGTGTAGCTATCATGTTCTAGGGGAGGGGTCTGGTTGGAAGAGAAGGTCACTGGGCACGTGACCTGGCAAAGCACATCTCCCTACATCTTTCCTTTTCTCTTTGCTTCCTGACTGCCACGAGCAGCTCTCTTTTATGACCCTTTCTCCATTCTTTCCTGCCTTGGAGTCCAATTCTGACTAAACATACAGGCCCAAATAAGCTGCCTCCTCCTCCTCCTTCTTTTTCTTTTTCTTCTTCTTCCTCTTCCTCCTCCTCTTCTTCCTCTTCCTCCTCCTCCTCTTCTTCTTTCTTCTTCCTCTTCCTCTTCTTCTTTTTCCTTTCTTTTTCTTCTTCTTCCTCTTCCTCCTCCTTCTCTTCTTCCTCCTCCTCTTCTTTCTTCTTCCTCTTCTTCTTTCTTTCTTTCTTTTTCTTCTTCTTTCTTCCTCTTCCTCCTCCTCTTCTTCCTCTTCCTCCTCCTCTTCTTCTTCCTCTTCCTCTTCTTGTTCTTCTTCTCCTCCTCCTCCTGCTCCTCCTCCTCCTCTTCCTCCTCCTCCTCCTTCTTCTTCTTTCTTCTTTCTTCTTCCTTCTTCCTTCTTCTTTTTTTGTGGTACTGGGGATTGAATCTTCTTTTTCTTGAAGTCGTAGACTTTTGATATTGTATCCCAGTGCTGGGAATGGGACTAAGATGCTAGGCATTGTTTTTGCTGCTGTTTGTTCGATAACTTTCCCAGATGAAGTGTATAGATTCAGTTCTCTTTGTCACATGCTGCTCCTGGAAGTTTCAGGAAACTTCCAGACAGGTTAGATGATGACAATCTCTGAGAATGGGCCTTGTTGGGGAACTCCATACCTCTACCACCCTGGCCAGGGGCTTCTAGGCTTCTGCTTTTCATGGTTACAAGGGAATTGGGATCAGGGAGAGGACAACAGGAATTTAAAATGCTGTAAAGCTCACAGTTCTTATGTTCTTCTCTCTGAGATTCAGTTATTTTGCTTGAATAAGCTTTGGATTTCAAGCAAGCATTTAGTTAATTTTTAGATCTGTGGAAAAATTGATTTTGTCAATTTTCTGCCATTTGTAGTCAGACCTGACTTTTTGTATTTGCTCAAGACTTAACATTTATATTCCTTACATTTAGATCTGCAAGATGCATCCACTGTGCACTGGGTGCCATCTCAGGTCTGGTCAACCTACATGCTTCCAGAACCTTCCAGGTCTTTGTCCCTCTGTGGGAATACTTGCTTCTCTAGGACGCAACCCCTTTTTCATATCCATTCTTCTTATTTTTCATGTGCAGCCGAGGTATGGGGACCAAAGAGGACTGCTTTCTGATTATATAACTGTTACATTTTTCCATGGCTAACTGGATGAAGATTTGCCTAAATTTTATATCCAAATATTAACTTTTAATCTTCATGATACAGCTTTTAAAAATTAAAGAGCAGAAATAGGGAGCTAATACTTTCTTAGTATGTATGGATGTTTGTGTGTTCATTGTGTGCATGTGTATGTATGTACCTGTGTGCATGTGTGTTGTGCATGCTGACTTTCCTTGGAGCCCCTGGATGGTGGTTGGTCAGCTCTTGTTTTCTGCCCAGAAGTGGTCTTGGTGAGTCTTCCTGCTCAGAAACTTCCTTCCTGTTATTATTTCTTCCATTCATGTGACCAGAGTCTACCTCTGGGGTGATAAAAGTCAAGGGCAGTGAAAGCAGCATGGAGTGAAGTGGGGTTGTGGGGAGGTGTGGATGCAGCAGGACTTCCTTGGTCATGTAACCATGGTATACTTGGCTTATTCTGGTCAGTTCAGCCTCTGGCTCTCTCACAGACTTTGCTTAGTCAGGGGACTTGGTCATCCATTTCTTCTAAAACAGAGGAGCCTCAAGATGGTAGATACCTATTTGTCTTTATCTTTTTGTTTTATGTTGATATGACAAACTACCTAAGCCAGATACTTCATAAGGAAAAAAAAAAAGACTGATTTAAAAAAAGACTTATGATGCTGGTGCCTGAAGGGTCCAAACAGTGTAGTCCCAAGGTCTTGGTGAGGCCATCTTGCTGCATTAAAATATAGCAGAGAGGGACCTGGAAGATGGTTCAGTGGAATAAGTGCTTCCCTGGCAAATGCAAGGGCCCGAGTTCAATCCCTGGTTCTGCCAAAAACAACAACAACAACAACAACAACAACAACAACAACAAAAATGGCAGAGACTATTAATCCATTCATGAGCATGGACCTGCTATGACCCTGCCTTCTTTAAGGTAGGTCTGCACTCACCTTAACACCTCTTATGGGGGATAAACTTCCAGCACATAACTTTTGGGGTTACATCATATTCAAACCTAATATCTACTCAAAAGTATGTCCCAGCCAGGTGTGGTGGCACACACCCGTAGTCCCAGCACTGTGGAAGGCTGATGCAGGAGGATCACAATTGTGAGTCCAACCTGGAAAACTTGACAAGACCCTATCTTAAGATACAATTTTTTTTTTTTAAATAAAAGGCCAAGAAGGTAGCTCATTGCAAAAGCCCCTAGGTTCAGTACTCAGTAACATTTTAAAAAGTGTGTCCTGTGTCCCATATTTTCTTTGTTCAACCATTTTCTTCTGCTTCTTGATTCTAATGTCCTCCCTCCTTCTTAGTTCAGTTCTGAAAAAGACTTTAGACTCCACTCAGAGCTGTGGTTCTCAGTGTGGTTAGTAGGCACCAGAATTATCTGAGGCCTTGGAAAATGTGGATTTCTGCGCTTCTTCCTAGGACTACACAGCTTCTGACTCAATTGTCTGTGATGTGCCTGAGGGTTCCTGTTGCTAGCAGGTCCCTGGTGCTGCTGCTCCAGGTACCACTTTTTGAGAACCAGAATTTTAGCTCAGTCGCCTAACTGTGAGGCCTAACTGTATTGTGCTGATGCATAAGGCATAGAAATGCACAGTGGGTGCAAAGAGGGTGATCCATGCTCCCTGGGCTCAAATACCCAGCAAAGGCAAGTTATGGGAACTCTCCATGCCTTAGTTTCCCCAGCAGAAGCAGGCTGATGACACAATAGCTGGGCTCACTGACCGAATATCTGCAAAGCTCTCAGGGGGCTGCCTACTTCACTGTTAGGACTGGATAAAAATAGCTTGTTTTTTGGGTGTTGTTTGAAGGAACGGGAAATTGAGGGAGTAGAAATCAGGTTCACAGTGGCAGGACACACGAGTAAGCCTAATGTCTTCTTTTCACTTTATATGATCGACTTTGACCCTCATGCCTCCTCCTCTGGTTATGCAGCTACTTGAACTGACCTTGGAAGAAGTGAATTATTTAACCTGGAAGAACTTGGATGAGGGTTGCGCATCCAGTCTACCCTTCACCTGACATTTTGAGGAGAAAGGATGGAGATGTCAGTTTGGTGGCAGAGATAACACAGCTGGGGTGGTCCCATGCTAGCTCTTGTATCCTGCCCTCTTTTTTTCTAGGCCTCTGTTTCCCCATGTAGCAACAATATCTGCCCATGATCTCTGCAGGGGGATTAAATTTGACAACAGTGACAAAGTCCTAGCAAAATGTGGTCCCGAGCAATCCCTCAGACTAGAGGTTGAAGTTGTCCCTGCTAGCACAGGGTTCCTTACCAACCATCTTGCTGGATTCAATCAGATGTCCTTATCTCCCTGGGAGGTCTTCTGTTGCGTGGCTCAGCTGTCACTGATTTTGTCATTTTCTTCACTGAAACTATTAAAAATAAATGAAGCCAGGAGTGACCCCCTCCCGCCCCACATGTTGCCCTTTGTCTTGGTTAGTTTTCTGTTTACTGGGACAAAATATCTGATGCTCAAAATCAAGGAAGAAAAGGCTTATAGCTCACGGTCTGTGGAGGTTGCAGTCTGTTATCAGCTGGCTCCAAGGCAGAGTAGCATGGCACAGGAACAACAGGTCAAGGCAGCAGAAGATATGAAGATGGCCAGAGCAAAAGAGGAGAGATAAGCCTCTTTTCTGTCGCTTATATTGTATGCAGACTACCCACTCCAAGGTGGGCGTGGGCGTGGGCGTGGGCGTGGGCGTGGCACTCACATCCCTTACCCCAGCACCAGACAATGAACAAATCTAGATTCAGCTACCCCTGAGAAGCCTGCACCCCGTGATTGCATGAGGCTTCGTGGGGGGCACCCAGACACAAACCACACTCTTTCATCTCCAAGAAAAACTCAGTTTCTCTCATTCCGTTATTCCTGATAGTGTCAGTATCAAGGTCTCACATTTGCACAGTTCCGAGGTGCACAATGAGTTCCAGGCAAGGAAGACCTGTACCAGTGGTGTCCTCTAAGAGTGTGTCACCTAGCTGCCTTTATTTATGTAAATGCACCCCAGGGTGTTCACACAACCACAAGTTGCCTAGCAATGTGTTTCCAAGAATGTATCTTCATTGTTAAGCAACACACAACTGTTTTAACCTCCCTCCCTGCCCCCCCCCTCTTTTGTACTAGGGGCTGAAAAAGGGCCTTTGTGCAGAGATCCATTCCACTGACAAATGAGCCCATCTTAGGAGAGTGAGATAGCGGCCTTTCCATTCTTGGGGCAAGTTGTCAAGTATGCAGAATGGGGTGGGAGGAAAAGTAAGTGGGTATAGGCAGAGATAATTCTCGGGAATGAGGAGAACCTGGCTGGGAACCTAGCAGTTGATGTTTGACTGAAATCTGGAAAAATCCCAAGCACAGGACTGACCATCTCCATCTGCCAACTCTCCACATACATTCATGGAGTGATAGAGCAGACCAGAATGGTGTGGTGCTGTGATGCTTAGGCCTTACAGCCCTGCTGCGGGAAGGGTGGTTTCATGCTCTAGACATCTGAAACTAGAAGTGAGCTGCAAGGCATGATCAAAAAATATAGTAAGTGTTCAAAATATGTACTGTAGTGAGAGACACATCACTGTGAATCCTCTTCACAATGTATCACTCCCTCTCGTTTCCAGCGCACTTTCATCATCATCATCGTTGCCACTTGCTAAAGCATTTCTGTAAGGCTTCTTTCATGAGGGTCTTTACTTGCATAGTGCTGATGATCTCAATGTCCTCAATTGGTTAGAGACATTTTCCTTTCGTGGTCATTTTTAATTAGGGGAAGATCCAGAGATCTCATAGTGCCATATGTAGTAAATGAGGTGGGTGAGGGTGCTTTATAAGCTTGCTTTTCCACTGGATGGCACTTAGCAGCACTCACCATAGTTTTAAAATCGCACCTTATAAAGACACTCATGAAAGAAGCTTACAGAACTGCTTTAGAAAGCAGCAAGGATGGTGGGAGATGTGCATTTGAAGTGAGAACTGCAAGATGATTAATGGCAATGTATCATGCTGTAACAAATTTTTAATGTAAAAAAATATATGTATTCACAATATACTTGGATCACACCTTCTACATTAGCTAGAGTGGCAACCTTAACTTTAATTCAGCCAGTCTAGTTCTGAGATTGAAGGTGTCAGATCCTTATCTAAGACACTTAACTCACAAAAGGACAAGTCCTTCATGCGAAAGCCATTCCTTGCAACCTCCACTGCTCTGTTTTACACAACCTGCAGCATTTAGTTAAAAACAAACAGACTAAAAGGCGTGTGCACAAGCTAGAAAATATCATATGTTCAACAATGAAAAGTCACTAGAAATATACCCACAGATGACCTGCATTTTCCATAAGAAAAGATTTTATTCTAATTAGCATGTATATTAATATTTTTATGAAGAAATGTGAACAAAAGGGGTGAAAATATGAAATATTTTAGCAGAGATATCCCAAGATAGAAATTATTGAACAAATATGCAATTTCAAAGTTAAGAATTTAGTGAATTAGCTTAGCAGTAGACTAAACAAATAAAAAATTGGTAAACTTGAAAATATGTCATTAGAAATTTTATAAATTGAATCATAAACAGATGAAAAACTATTCATACAAAGGAAAGAGTAAGAAATATGAGAAAACACCAAACATGAATAATCTGGCATATATACAATTAGAGTGCTGGACCAGGAATGGGTAGGTCAGAATAAATATTTGGAGTGAGATAAACTGAAAAATTTCCCCAAATTGATGAGTGGATGTAATGGCTGGACCACTGTCCTTGCCTCCCCCAATGTCTCTGTCGCACTTCTCTGTATCATATGTAGGACAGCGGTGGCGGCACTGGTTTTCTGGATCTGGCTGGGTTGGGGTTGACTTAGGTTTCCTTGGGCTTCCTAGGACTTGTGTGTGGCTCTCAGTCACTTCTGTGTTCAGTGGAGCTGCAGCTGCCATTCTTGTGCAGAAGTGACCTCCGTGAATGTGCTTTCTGTCCATGGTACCAACTCACCCAGCTGAGTGACAGCAATCTTGCAACACGTGACCTTGACCAGATCATTTCTGAAATCCACTAAGGGAAAAGTACTGTTTTCATTGGACCTAGTGACGTTGACCACCCTGATGTATGTGGGTTTTTTTCCTAGGTTCATCAATGGGGTGTTTGCCGCATACATCTCACCTGGATTTTTCTTTGAAGAATCCACTTGTAGAGAGATGCCTGTTAAGTCCTTACATCATGCATATGACCATATCATAAAGGCTTTAGTATATTTTTTGTATTCAAAAAAGAAACCTAAACATAGTAGGAATGCAAGAAAATTATTCAAAAAGTCGAAAACGCTGAATAGGAGATAGAAGATGCTCTCAATTTTGTGGCCAGCCAGTGCTACACACAGATTCAAGGCCAGCCTAGACTATTTTTTAAATTTTTTAATTTTTTTTCCTTTTTTTTCATTTATTTTTATTTTATTAAAATACAAATGTCAATCAGACAGTTTCAAGACACCTTAACCATACACATTTGATGAATTAATACATTGCAAACTGTTTTCATAATGTTTTGGTATTGTACAAGGTGCATACATGATATTATATTTACAGATATTATTTTAGCAGATATCTCTTATCAGTGAATTAAGAATGTAGTTGCTTACTTATCTTATCTTTTTATACCTGAATTATGTCAAAAATTCAATAATTATTTACCTAGTGGATGACCATAGTACTAAAAGCCGACATAATATCCTGTCCAACCACCATAAGTGCAGATCTTGCCTCTCATAGAATTATGTAGAAGCACAGCGTTATCTATCCCAACTGTACTGTCTATATACACACATCATGATTTTTTCTTTCTACAACCCTTCCTTTGTCTATATCTGTCAAAAGTGGGCACTCCATTGTCATTCAACTAACTTAGGTGCTTGAACTCGACACCATAATCCAACACAGTCCAGCATTCTACAACCATAGTGAGTTATTCAAAGAAATTGTTGACCATATCCATTTACAGCTCAGCTTAATATTATGGGCTCACGATGTATACTTTATTTTTATACTTTTCTGCTGGATGGTTAAGACCTAGGTAGATCAAGACTTATATACCAACACAAGAACTTTATATTTCCTATGTGGTCATGGAAGTCTTCTCAGGGTTTATCTTGTAGTCCTGTACATTATTCTGTAGTTCCTTTGTCTGTGTCATCCATGTGGATGAGTCACGGCCAATGCTTGACCAGATTGCTCTCTGTGAGAGCTTGAGAAAAAGTTTTCTCTTCATGTGACTCTCCCCAGGCACACTTTAGAACTTCAGTCTCTTTCCTCTGTGGCTCCATAATCTCCTTGTTCAGAAAATTTGGAGCTCACCTGAGTTTCATGATGTTGCAGTACAGGTTCTCCTATGTTCTGAGTCTTTGCTGACCTTGAAAGGCTAGGGCCAAAATGTTGGCTGGCCTTGTGGCTCTTCTATTTCTCCAACTCTGACTTGTTATCTTAGGTTGTTAATCATCCAGAAGAAAAGCTGATTAGTATCCTGCAGCATATGCCATTCACTTTGCCTTATCTGACTCAATTGATTTTATTTGTTGTATGTTGTATTTTACTTTGTATTTCTGCTTTTCGCTTCTTATACTAGGGAGACTATACAATATTTACACATGTGTGTCTGGTTTACTTCACTTATGAGTATATGTTCAAGTGGTATCCACTTCAGTATAAATGCTTCAAACTTATCATTCTTAATAGCTGAGTAATACTCCATTATATAGAAATACCACATCTTTTTCAACCATTCCTCATGTGATGGACATGTTGGTTATTTCCAAGATTTTGCTATCACACATTGTGCTGCTATAAACATAGGTATACATATATCTCTATGATACAATGTATCCAGATCCTTTGGGAAAATTCCCAGTAGGGGGATAGCCGGCTTGAATGGGATTTCTAGTCCTACTCTTTTGAGGAGTCTCCACACTGACCTCCACAATGGTTGTACCAGTCTACATTCCCACCAGCAGCGGAGAAGCGTTCCCTTTTCCCCACAACCTCTCCAACATTTGTTGTTGGTTGATTTCCTTTTGATAGCCATTCTTTCTGGAGTGAGATGATATCTCAGTGTTGTTTTTATTTGCATTTCATGAATGGCTAGCGATGTGGAGCATTTTTTCATATATTTGTTCGCTTCTTTAATTTCGTCCTCTGAGAAGTGTGTATTCATCTCAGATGCCCATTTCTGAATTGGGTCTTTAAATTTGAGAGCCCTGTTATATCTTAGTTCTTTATAAATTCTAGACAGCAGACCTCTGTCTGATTGCTTATTAGTTAGGATTTTTTCAAAGTTTGTGGGTTGTCTTTTCACTCTGTTGACAATTTCTTTTGACATGCAGAAGCACTTTAAGAAGAGTTGATCCCATTTGTTGATTCTTTCAAGAGCTTCCCGTGCGAATATATGTTTGCTCATGAACTCTTTACCTACCCCTATGTCTTCAAGAGTTCCTCCTACTTTCTCTTCCAGGAGATTGAGTGTTTCTGTTTTAACGTTTAGATCTTTAATCCATTTTGACTTTAACTTAGTGCATGCTGATAGAGCTGGGTCAATTTTTAATTTTCGGCATGTACAAAGCCATGTTTTCCAGCACCATTTGTTAAAGAGGCT
>PVKA01010270.1:0-65060 GCA_004027165.1 Ctenomys sociabilis
AGGCATTACAAGTTATTAGAAATTAAGAATATAATATCTATAGCTGACATGGGATTGAAATCTCACAGTAATAGTATGACTTCAGACAAGCAAATTAATTTCCCCCACGTCTCTCATTTCTCATATGCAAAACAGAGCTCTAATGAGTTCTAGCACACAGAGCCCACATACAGACTAAAGAGGCAAGGCCTATAAAGCACTGCCATGTATTCCACAGATGAATGTTCACTATTAAGATCACACACACTTTTCCTGTGTGTCAGTACCAGAAGGTGCATCTCCTATCTTCCTATCGGTGCATAACTCTCATATCTTTTTTTTTTCTTTGCATAACAAGGGTTTGAACTCAGACCCTTGCACTTGCCAGGGAAGCACTTATTCTACTGAGCCATCTCCCTGACCTCCTCTCATATCTTTTTGTGCCTCTTTTTTGTTCTGGTACTGGGGCTCGACCTCAGGACCTTGCACTGGCCAGGCAGGTGCTTATGCCACTGAGACATATCCCTGTCCCCTTTTCTGCCTCCTTATGCAAACCGCCAATGAGACCTCAACAGGATTTCTCCAGTGTAGCTGATCACAGCAATACAGGTGTCCTCCCATCATTCTTTGGAAGACAAAGAGCACAAAGATAATATGAAGTAGAAAGATAGATCTTTCCCCGGTGGAGAGGAGATCCAGAGACTGAGGGAGGCAGAGGAGGGAAAAAGAGGTTGGAAAAGGAATTAAGATGCGTTATGTACATGAACCAACTTGGCACTAGGAATGTAAGCACTGTGAACAGCAAGCGTGTGCTAATAAAAAATGTTTTATAAGGAAAGTAGAAAACACAAAGAAAAACAAGAAAGGAAATGGGAGGCCAAAAAACTGAAGTAAAGACTTAAAAGTGTACAAATAAGAATTTGAATTTCCATGCCAGGGATTTAGCTCAGTAGCATAGCACCTGCCTGGCAAGCATGAAGTCCTGAGTTCTATTCCCAGTACCCCCCAAAAAAATAATTTGCATTCTCAGATCTAGGGGTGTTGGGATTCAGTGAGTGGCTTCTTTAGGGTCTTTGTTCATTTGTTGAGTGACAAATATCAAGCGCAGAGCCTTGGCCATGCTAGGCAAGTGGCCTGCCACAGAGCTACAGCCCTGGCCCCCAAGCTTCTCTGCACTATGCAAATTTCCATTCTATCACCATACGCCAGTAATTTGCAAGTGCTTTCTCAGTGTGCTTTGGTTTGTCTCTCAGGAATAATTCATCCTCTACTTGCAAGCCTTGTCCTTGATTGGCTGACCCCAGGCACAGAAGGAAAAAGGAACTTCCTGGTTTTCTGCCAGATGTCCAGTTGTCTCTTAGAAGCCACATCCAACTGCCCACCACCAGTAGGAAGATAGTCTATGCAGCATGGGTCCCAGGGGAGATGCCAAATGCAAATATTTTGCTGGGAGGTGGAATAATGCAGAGCGACACCGCCCACATCTAACCACAAGTCATGGGAAGTGTAACCCAAGGAGACGTAGCACCTGAACTGTGAAAGGGATAACCTGTAGAGGAACAGTTGGTTTGTGCAGCTTTTCAAGAGACCTAATACTACTTGGTTTTGTGGGAAGAGAAAACAAAGAGAAAAGAAAGGGAGAGCTTTGGCCTTTGGTATTAAACTTACCATATGAGAAAGGGAAGAGTCTGACAATGTTGAAATGGAAATTTTCTAACTGGACGCAATGAAGTGAGTGTTTTTCCCCAGTTTTTCCATACCAGTGACTCTAGAAAGGAGCCATGAGGAGGGGCCCAAAAATTCATTTGAAGTCTATGCAGGCATTGTTCTTGTAAAAAGATTTGTGACCTCTCTGCTCATCCAAGCAAAAACGTGATGAGCAATCTAAGCTGACAAACCTGATGAGGTGGGTCAGTGGCTTCCCAACTCTGCTACCTTGGAGGACTCACCGAAAAGGCTCCAATCATAGCTGCGCTCCTTTGACTTGGCAGATGGTACAACATTTTCAGTAGATCCCAAAATCTGGAGCTGGCTGAGCAGGCTGAGAGATTGATCACACCAAGCCAATACTGCTAGGCTCCACAGAGGTCTCTCCACTGAGTCTCAAGTGTAGAGCAGGCAACACAATGGAAGGAGCAGAGACTGCCTTCACTTATGACCTGTGTGACTCTGAAGGAGAGCCCTGGATCTTTCTAGACCTCTACAGCTTGACCAGTGAGATGAAGACAGTAATACCTGCTTTGTAGTTATAGGGAGAAAACAAGCAGCAGCTCTTGGTACATGAGCAAATATATATTATGCAAGGCATACATATCTGCGTATGCCACATGTGATTATGTATATGTACATGTGAGTGTGTATATTATATGTACATGTGAGTGTGTATACAACATACATGTACACATACTTGAGCGTTGGACTATCAATTCCTCTTCTTCATTGTTAGAGTTCACCAGGCAGTTTTTGAAAAGTCAATCAGGAAAGGAACATATCTTTTTTCCCAAGAAGAAAGAGCAATTAAACAGCAAATATTAACTGTTCCTGGGAGTAAATTTTTTTAATGGGTTAAAGGCTTGGCCATTATAGACCTCCACTATGTAATTTCTAAGAAAGGACCAGGTAATATATTTTTTAAATTAAGTGAAAGATAAAATGCTAGAACCAGTGTATCCATTCCAAAAGCACTTTTTTATCCATTTTCAGTAGCCTCCCAATTGCATCATGGCTTTTAAGAGACCCAATTTGTTTAACAGCACTTTATTTTAAGCCTTCACTTGTGAAAAGCATTGATTTATGATGGAGCTGATTAAAGCAATGGTGTCTTAAGCAATAATGATTTCAATTATAGGACTTCTACCGCTGTGCATTATTCTGATTTCCTCTCCATTCTTTCCACATTTTTATTCACTAAAGGAGGGGGTCTGGATAGATGATGTAATTTTGAAAAGTCCCTGGACAAATTTAGTATCAGAAAGGAATGTATAGACAGATGGACTGATGTACCTTTTTTGATTATGAGAATCTATTGTATTTTAATATGCTCTGACAAACCCTTGAACAGCCCCCTGATGAACTCCTACCTGATATCATTAGGGTAATTTAGTGCTTGGATTCTGCTCAACTCCCACAGGAGCCATGCAGAAGTAGTACGAATGTGCATACTAGATTCACTCCAAATCTACTTCTCAGAGTCCACTTTCTCTTTTTCGTGGGGCTGGAGAAATTGTTACGTTCATGCTGGATTCTTAACTCCCTCAAATTCAACAGTGATAGAAAAGCATACAAAGTAGAGGCACTCAGTCCTAAGGGTCTGTGTTAGGAATGTTTTGTTGCTATGACAAAATACCTAGAAAATCATCTTTCCAGGAAAGAAGTTTTATTTTGGCTCACGGTTTCAAAGGCTCCCATCCAAGGTCTTCCAGTTCTGCTGTTTTGGCCCTGTGATACCACAGCACATCATGGTAGGTAGACATGACATCAGACTTTTCTTCACCTGTGAGCTGCTGGGAATCAAAAGAGAAAGGCATGAGGAGGACAGGCTCCCAAATCCCCCTTCAAGGGCATGCACTCAGGGACCTCACTTCCTTTTTCTGGGCAGCATCTACTGAAGTTACCACTTCATCCCACTGGTCCTGTAGGCTGGGGACTGAGCCTTCAACTCATGCATCTTTGACCTAGCCATATTTCACTACAATGGCAGACCTTCGTCTGATGGAAACAGTGACTCTGAGATCTCAGCTATTTGTCACCACAGAGGTATAGGAGGCAAGTAGTGCCACAACTTCAGATGTTTCAGAGCAATCCACAAATCCATACTATTAATGTGCACTTGAAGTTTCTTCATTTGTAAAAGCTAGGAAAGCATTGGGAAAATTTGACCTACAGCTTGCCTCTGGAGGTCTTCTTGTTTGATGCATGAGTGGTCAAGTCATGTAAAGTTGTTAGAAAGATATGCCATGGTGCAAAACCAGATCTACAATAATTTTAAAAGCCAAAGAAGTATTTCCCTCTCCATCTTATTTCATGAATATGTAATAAGCACCTATTCTGCATTAATAAACATATGTTAGGAACTGGTGATGTAAGAGAAACAATAGGGCTGGCGAGTTAGTTCACAGGACTAAGTGCCTGTTTAGGAAAGCACAGGAACTGAGGGTCAATCCCTGGCACCACATGTTCCACTGGCCCATCCCCTGGACATGCTCAACTGGCTACTGAGACCAGGAGTGGTGTCACATGCCTATAATCCCAGCACTAGGGAAACTGAAAAATAGGTGGATCACTAAAAGTCCAAGCTGCATAGTGAGACCCTGTATAAAATAGAGAGAGAGAGAGAGAGAGAGAGAGAGAGAGAGAGAGAGAGAGAGAGAGAGAGCACAATAATTAGTAGCTGTCTTCAAGGAGCTATAAGTCTAACATCTATCTATGAAGGATTTCAGATTTTGAAAACAGGGATAAATGCAACTTAGTGTTGAGGTTCAATCTACCATATTATTTACCTTTTAAGTAAATTAGTTTAGCCTTATACTCTGATTTGAAGCTCCATTTTGAGAACTAATCCTTAGAAAATCAAAGTCTATAAAGGATACATTCCCATTAAAATGATCACCAGAAACTGGGAGGAAAACTTTTCTTCATCAAATCAACATTGTAGATTTCTTAGTTAGACACTGATAATAACTCTTCACTTATCTAAATCTAACCCTTAATCTCAACTATTCCATGCTGCTATAGTTATTATACAAGCTAAACAGGTAAAACAATATGCATGAATCTCTCTAGATTATCACCTTGGTAAATTTTCTACTTTTTTGAAAGAAAAGAAACCCTATGACACAAATGAGGACTTCCATTTGAGCTACTGAATTTGTGGCTGAGCACTTGAAAAATGATGTACCACGGCCAGCCAAATAACTCAGTGGATTGAGTGCCTGCAAGTACAGGGTCTGGGGATTCGATCCCTGGGCCTGCTGTGCTGGCCCCACCCCCAGGGTGTGCTGAGACAGCAAATGAGACTGGGCATGGTAGCATGTGCCTGTAATTCCAGCTCTTGGGAGGCTGTAAACAGGTGGATCATTACAAGTCCTATCTAATAGTGTGACTCTGAACACCCTGTAGACCCTTCCCTAAAATACAAAAAAAAAGTACCAAATTGCTTTACAGGAGAAAACATAATCAAAGTTAAGATTCTTTGTAAACTTTGGCATTATTTCTCATATTCTTTAAAATGCCTTCAAAATAGTTCCATTGAATTGTAGGTGGATACTTTCTCTCCTTTAAATATGCTATGGCCTTCTACTTCATTCTTTGGCATTGAACTGATTTAACATAGCATTTGATCCATTCTGTGCCTTAATAACAGGCAATTTTATGGGACACCCCATCTCCTTCTTTGCATATAACTTGGAGCCAAGCTTCGGCACTCAGCTCCCTGTCCTCTCTTTTCAGCCCACTCCCTTAGCAACCTTGTGAACTTCTTCCCAGCAAGCATTAAGTCACAAGCCACAGGCTCCACCTGCTTGTGCCCTGGAGGCTGCAGAATGTCTGAACCTTCCTATTGCTCTGCATGGGTCCCAGTTTCTACGAAGTCCTTGTCTTCTTCCTTAGAAGCTTATTCAGAGAGTCTTCTCCAGACCCTTCCTGTGACAAAGAAAGCAACAAACAATGAAAGAAGTAAAGTGACTCACCCAGGGCCCTTACCTGGCCCACACAGGCACTGGTCTTGCACTGTCTCCTCTTTCCCCAATAAGTATCATGACTAATAGTTCTCAAAACAGAATTCTACTCCAGTTTCTCCATCAAACCAACTTGCTGCAGTTTGAGCACTCCGAGGTTGAAAAACTGCAATGCAAACTTCTCCTGAATCCAAAATATTTTCAGAACTACTGGATGCCACAAGTAGAACATTCCGTGCTAGACCTCATGTGCTGGAGCATAGTCAAAATACAAGGGCACAAAAAATGTTGTAAAAAACCTCACAGCATATATGTATAATATGTATACGAAATAAATGAATTTTGTGTTTAGACTTGGGTACTATCCCCAGGAAATCTCATTAAGTTTTTGTAAATATGGGGCCAGCTAGATAGCTCAGCAGGCTAAAGTGCCTGCTTAGACAAACTTAGGTAAGCACAGCGACCAGGGTTCAACCCCCAGTCTTGAATGTCACACCAGCCCTGAGCTCTCTGGTGTGCTGAGCCCACCAGAATCTGGGCATCTCGGCACGTGCCTGTAATCCCCACACTTGGGAGGCTGAAAGCAGGAGGATCACTCTGAGTCTGAGCTGTGAACAGAGACACTGTAACAACTGAATACATTTTTAAAATGTATTCCAAAGTCTGACAATATATGAAATTGAAAATGTTACCCCATACAGTTTAGATAAGGGATGCTCTTAGCCATGTGATGTTACATGCCTATAATCCTAGGATACTCAGATTACTGAGGCAGGAGGATTGCCATAAATTTGAGGGCAGCCTGAGCTACAGAGTGAGTTCAAGTCCAGCTTTGAGACCTTGTATCAAAACACAAAAAAGATAAGATATATTAAAGTACTGATGAGGCTGTAGCTCAGTGGTAAGGTGCTTGCTTAGCAACCTTCTATCTTGCCTTAAGTGCTATGCCTATCTGTAGACTGGTAGTCTGAGCAAACACTTGGAAGATAGCGGTATGAAATATAATAACCGTTGTTAATTTCCTATCATCTTGTTTCGAAATTTTGTATCATTTTTATTGGAGTTTTTGTCTCTTTAAAATAAAAAAAATGAAAGCGAAGAATTCTAACCTTGATCCAATCACCGAGTGACCTCTCCTCAGAGTCTCTGTACAGAGCCACCAAGGACCCCGCATCTGGTAGAGAACAACATCTCAACTCTTACTTTCGTAAATGCAGAACATGAGGCCCAGTGAAGCTTTAGATCCAATTCATGATAGAGGAGGGTCTAGAACTCATGGCATGGACTGCCAGCTCCAATTTTTTCCTTTCAGTAAGGTCTAATTCCACATGCGACCTTAGTTGGGGTGGCCATCATCTTCAAACTTCTGTTTAAATTTGAGAACTGTTCCTTCAAATGTCCAATGCGCAGGACAGATTCCCATTAAAATTGCCCACAGCAATAGACAATATTCCCTGGGTCTCAGAGTTTATAGACACATGTTTGTAGCACCCCTGGGACTGGGGTGGTATGCATAGCAGTAACATGCACTAATCTGTGACATATTAGGGCAAATTCAAAGACTTGGACCGATGAGCCAATGTCAACAGAGACACTAAGATCAGCATTCATACACCACCATGTGAGTGCAATGTTTAGGCCCACCACATACATTTTTAAAGACTAGTGAGAGTTTATAAGTATTTTCCATGACCTTGTAGATCAATAGTATTCAATAATCATAGCTGAAACTGTACATGGCAACTGGCCGCATTAAAAAAGTAAGTTAGATCTTTTTTTTTTTTCCTTTTTTAATGTAGTCTTCCAGGAAGCTGCCTCTGTACATAACTACAGAAAATTAACACAATAAGTAAAACATTATAGAACAACTATTAGCTAATTACACTAATAAAAAACAAATGGAGGCCTTAATTCTGCCCCTCTGGGAAAGCAGGACAGATAAACAAAAAAATAAAAGGTAAAGAATAATTGATTTTAAACAATAATAACATGGATATGTCATACCATAGTAAAAAAAAAAAAAAAATACAGATCTCATTGCTTTGGAAAGAACAAAATAAAGTTCTAATTCTACTTCAAAACCTGAGTTTGATGCTGATAGAGGTGCTCTCTCAGCTAACAAACTGGAAAGACTCAGGAGTGTTGATGAGATTCTTAAATGCCAGGCTCCTGGTACATGATTTAATGCATTATCGAAAGGCCTCCCATGGAGTAAGACCATGGTGCCTCAGTGTGCACAGCACCAGCCCCACTGGAATGACACAGGATGGGTGGAGCAGGGTGAATGGACAGTGGAGGACAAGGCCAAGCCAGACAGAGGAGAGAAAAGGTAATTAAGATTACCCACTACCTTGAGCAGAAGTTGGGGGCCCTCTGACACACACACACCAAGTATAGTATTTCCCACTGGATAACTCCTAAGATTCGTGAGCTTGCTTAGGTGGGAAGTCATGGTTATAAAAGCGCCATTGCTTTGCACTTGCTATGGATAATGCGGCCCATATGCTGCCTTTGAACCTAATAGATGCAAGAGTGAATGCCCAGTAGGTGACAAGTGGCAGGCTAATTGCTTTACAGACCTTGTCTCTACCTCTCCCATTATGTCTCAGTTTAGAGGCTAAGAGGCAGAGATGCAGTGGGATAAAATGTTTGGATCAAGCCCCCAAAGGCGCTGGCTATCCTGCCGTACCATATGCAACCCCTGCACTACTACTAACTTGGTTTTGTCCTCTTCCACCCTCTGTCCCTTTTCTCATAGTGTTGCAGCCATCTAACCCATGGAACCAATCATTTCTGCATGGCAAGTGCAAAGTCCCAGGTTATTTTTACTTCCCGAGACTGGGGAGATGGCTCAGTAGAATAAGCGCTTTCCTGGCAAGCACAAGGGTCTGAGTTCAATCCCTGGTTTCACCAAAAGAGAGAGAGAGAATTTTTACTTCCCAGTGGCAAAAAGTCAGCAAATTCAAATGAAATGAAAATTTCTGTGTGAGAAAATAGTTCAGCATTTTCTTAAAATACAAAAGTAAAAAATAATCTCATGCTAGACATTAACTTTTTAATTGGCAAGAAATAGCTGAGTAGCTCATATGATTTACTAAGTAAAGTTGGGGCCATTTAAATCATGTCTAAGTAAAATGCTGTGATTTTAATTTAATTAAAGGAAAATTCCATCATCAGTAAACAAGGAATGTGTAAGACTTGAAGAATTGACACATATGAACAGGGAATGTGTGTAGGAGGAGGAAAATTTTTAATATAAAGTTATTAAACAGGACTTGATAGATGGGTTTGAGAGAAACACAATGCAAATAGAAAGTTCTACAAAAGAATTGAACCCCAAAACTACCTAAAAGCTTAAACTAATCAAAAATACAGTGTTCTCAGGACTTCTTCATATTTAATAGCAAATTACTAGAGGCATTCTGAGCAAAAAATATCTTTAAATGATTTGAGAGCTCTAGAGTCCTGCAATAAGCAGGGAGAAAATTAAAAAATTACATAACTTTGGGAAGGGGCAGAAAAGATCATTGTGTGCAAATGACGATGATGTCAGCTTAGATAATGCAAAAAGAATCAAATTGGCAAATGGTCAGAACAAGAAACCAGATAAGGGACAAATACACAGCAAGAAATGCAAAACTATTTTTTCCAATTAACAGTTATAAAATGTAGTGGGAAAACTGCATACACAATAGCATTGAGTAAGAATGGGGCTAGGAGGTCACTTGTAAAGAAATATGTAAACCGTGGTTATTTTTGCATGAGAAAACTTAATACAAAAGGCTTCAAGGGCCAGCCTGATAGCTCAGCAGACTAAAGTGCCTGCTTAGGCAGAGCATAGTGGCCTGATCCCCGCACCTGTGGATCCTGCTCCTGAGGCACACTGAGGCTACAGTTGAGACTGCGCGTGGTGGTGCTCACGTGTAATCCCAGTGCTTGGGAGGCTGAAAACAGGAGAGTCACTAGGAGTCAGATCTACGTAGTGAGACCCTGCAGACCTGTATCCCTGTACTAAATACATAAAATAAATTTTAAAAAGCAAAAGAAAAGGCTTCAAATTTGTATATATATTGAACTTGGTGAGTTCTTGTGGAATAACAAGGAAGGAACATTACCCAGGAAACTAATTCTAATGAAGAAGAACTTGCATTATGAAACACTCAGACATATACTTAAATTATAAGGATAAAAAGAGAGCTGGGGGGAAAAATGAAAGAAACAAAGAGATAATGAAGTAGAATTTAAAAATATGAATCATGCCCAATAACTACAATGTTTATTTAGATCAGTCATGAAAAAGGGTTTCATTAGATGTTTTATAAACACTTTTACCATATTAAAAAATATAAACTGAGAAAGGAAATCTGAATGTTTCTAAAAGTAAAAAAAAAAAAAAAAGAATCAAAAATTGCTGGAGAAAACATCTCAGCCTGTGATGTTCAAAGCCTTTCTAAACATAAAAACAAGACTTGAAAAAATTTATATACTTAAATTCATAACCACATATAGGAATATATTGCAACTAAAAGCCAAATGACAAAGCAGAAATGTTTGCAAACTGTGACAGTGAAAGTGTTAATAAACTTAAGATACAAAAATAAAATTACAATTTAATAATCAGTGGATACCTTCGTAGAACCACAAGCAAAAGTTAAATAAGTGAAACTAAACATAAATATGTAAATCACATATACACAAAACAAGACACATTATCAAGAAGGGTGAAGAATGGTCACATCATAATTAATCAAAAGAATATAAATCACAGCAGGATGCCAAGTTTCTTATTTTGGGAAGAATTAATATTATTCTGTGAAATCTGTGTTCTCATTCACCATGAGTGGGAATATAAATTGGCATAAATAAATATTTTAGAGGGGAATTCTGGAGACATAACAAATGTAAAATAAATGCTTCAACAGGAATTTTCATTTATTGCAATATAGAGGAAATATAGAGACACAAGGTTTTATAAAAGCAAAGAGCTACAAATAAAACAACTACCTCATAACAGGTCAAGCGAATCATAGTCGCTACATATAGGAAGACACAATTTTGACCTAAAATCCAAATGGCTTGAACAATACGAGTCAAATACTTTTGATGCCTTGTCAAATGGGGAAAGTAGCTTACACGACAGTGAACCACAGCGGGGTCTCGGTCTTACTTTTTAACTGCACAAATATATGTGGGGAAAGAAAAAAAAAACTCGAAGACAAAGATGAGGCAATGTGTGTCAAAGTGCCAGCAAGGGCCGCTTCCAGAGATAGGATCAGAGCCCATTTTTCTTCGCTCCATCCTGCTTGTCTGTGATCCCTAAAGTCCTCTGCCCTGGACATTGACGCTTTTGCAGCCAAAAGCACAGCATTTTTCCCGTGTGCTTAAATCCTAGCTTGCTAGAAGTGTGTCAGCAGAGGGTGGATGGTGTGCAGAGGGTGCCGGCGCCGGGGAGGAAAGAGGACGCAGCCTTCTGCTCGCAGGTCTACGCCTTTGCCTTTTCCTACCTTCTCATCTGCACCCCCTCCCCCATCTGTTCTCAGAAAGGTTGTAGCTTCCAACACCATTTGATTTGCTTCTCCAGTGAGTGGCAGTCCAAAGTGTTCCAAGAATCCTTAATGTACTTTGTGTCAAGGGCCTGTGGGTCAGTAAGGTTATTAATAAACATCTCCTCTTGTTCTAATTTTGTTCCCTCCTCTCCTTCGTGCCTCTCCTCCTGCCCTGCTTTTCCTTTCACTTCTCTTTCTGCCTGACCCTTCCCCCCACCCCTACCTCCCTGATCCACAGGATTCAACCTTCATTTTAGCTCAACTTCTGGCGTTTTTCCCTTAACACTTTTGGGATGTGCTGGCTGGTGCTGTTAAGTGTTCATGTGGAATATAATTTTTGAGGAAATGCTCACTGTCCTAAATCAACTGGGTACAGTTGATGTGACACTGTGACCTGACAGTCACAGCAGGGTAGAATGACAAGGAAAACTGAGGCACAGTATATCCCAGATGGGCAGAGGGGGCACTTTGGTTTTTGAAGGAGGATTCCTATTAGATAACAGCCCAGGACTGACACATCAGCCAGAGCTTGCTTGGCCAGTCCCACCTTGAGATGTGTGAGGTTGGGAAGCAGAAAGTGAATTTCAATTTTAGTGTTTTCCTATTAAGTTTGATTTTTAAAAAACAAGCACTTATCACATGTAAAATCTTACACCTGGATACTATAAGAGTTCATGGGAATTCATTTTTAGCAATGCGCATGTCAACTTTGTTCCCTACTTGGAGTTTGACTTATCAGCTGAATTTATGTTCCAGGTAAGCCTGTTTTGTTTAAGCTGAGTTTATGACACAAACAGAAATGACTACAGCACCATCACTGGATTCTCCCACATACACTCTTTGAAGCCCCTGAATTTTATACAAAACCTCTTCAAAATTTTAAGTTATATTCCCTAACTGCAGCTTTAAAGTGAACTACTTTTTTAACTGAACAAAAGGGTACACCTCACTGATGCAGCAAAAAAGAACTGTATGAGCTCTTCCTAAATTTATTAAACTTCAGTTCTTACTTTCTTCTAAAAAACAAAAAAACACACAATATTGCATCGTTAAACTGAGCACTCAGAGAATGACATGTACAGAAGGGTATTTACTTAACAATGATTAAGCAACATTTTTATATGGGAAAATATATAAGAAGAAACACAGGTTTCCGTGTTCAGGCATATTTTTCAAATTAAATACTGTACTTCTTCATATTCAAGAACACATTATTTCTTAACTGTAAGCTGGACTACCTTTTAGGAATGAGTGGAAGTCTTTTAGAGTTAATATAACTTTCTCATACATGATGAATCTGACTCCAAATTGGTGACCTTCTAGCACAAATACTTTTTTTTTTTTTTTTTTTTGTGTGTGGTACTGGAGATTGAACTCAGGACCCTGTGTTTTCCAGGTAAGCACTTATTCTACTGAGTTATCTCCCCAGCCCCAGCATAAACTACTAAAAAACAGAGAAAATAAATGATAAGAAATTTAAATGTATTTAGTACTAAGATAGTTTTCAATATATAAATGCATTTTCATGAAGTGTGCTAGGTTTATAGCATTAAAGGAACTGGAATTGAATTTTTTTCTTGCTCAAACTGAGAATGAAATCTAGATGAACCTTGAAAGAATTATGCATTCAGCTTCTCTGTTTTCCCCTTTACTTTTCTTTCTCCCCTACCCCCCGCGGTGCTGGGGAGAGAGCTTGGGCCCTATATATGCTGGGCAAGTGCTCTACCATTGAGTTGCACCCTCTGCTTTCCCTCCAACTTCCTACTGGTCACCCATTCCTTCTGGCATGACAGAGTGGCAGGGCTCCAAAACTCAGCTCAAGTCTCCACTGGAAATAGCCATTAATCAGGCTTCATTAAGTATCTAACTTGACTCCTTACCTTTCAATTTCCTTTTGAATGTAACACTCTTATCTGTTCTATATCTCTAATCAGAGTATGAGGGTAGCTTTAAATGTACGTTCTGTTAATTGTGTGTTCATTTGTGAGTCCTGGAGTAGTACTTAAGTTATATGAAAGGCAGTACTTTATTTGGACAGTCCCGAGCTGGTCTAAGCATTAACCTATTAGGGATGGTGAGGAAGGCTCTGTGGTGCACCCTCTCAGTGCCACGGGTGTACCAGCAGGGTGCAGTCACTGAGACATGTGGCAGGGCTTAGTGTTGTCTGGCATCCTCTTAGCATCCCTAGGACGACATCCTTGCCAAGCTCAAAATACAGATGAGAAACATGGGGCTCACAGACACGACACATCCCAACACTCAGGATTGCTGGGCACAAAGCAGTGATTCAAGCCCGGATTCTGCGTGCCAAGTCTCTACTCTCAAGGATTCTGAATAAACAGGCTTCCCTGCCTGAATGCCGGGGTCTGGGATTCTGAGGTCCAGGGACTACACTTCTCAATCTTTATTGCAACAAGGGCTTGAGGTCAGTTAGCACCTTAGATTTGATTTGCTGCTAACTTAGCAGCCCAAAAAGACTTCCTAAAGAATCTCTCCGAAGTGCATGCTAGAAAACGCTATGGAGAGTCTAACACAGCACGGATCACATTCACAGAGACAATAGATAAGCTGTGGATTGCAACACCCATGACCACACAGAATGAAAACCGGAGAGAGCCGTGACTTTCATTCAGAAGCTGAGCACTGTGTACCCTTATCTTATGTATTTTAAATTTTCGATATTTCAAGAAAGTGATTGGCTCCACAGTGTTCCTTTCAATCCTGATAAATAAAAAGCTCATCGAGGGGGACCTTTCTTTGTAATGTTCACTCTGCTTTAGCTGCTTCCCAGTCCCAGCCAGGAAACCGCAGGTTGTGGGACAAGCATAAAGAGTGGGGTGAGTATCGAGCTACAGCTCCTAATGCTCCAGGGATAAGATTTCTTATGAAAACTGGCAGCTTTTTTGTTCTTCAGCCTTTTTAACACACAGCCAGGTCTCTGTTTAGCTGCCCCGCTGTGGCTGTGACTGCACCGGGCTAAATTTATGCCGCTAATAACTGCTATTGAAGTGTGTCCGCAGCGCAGTCAGTGGGAGCTGCGGGTATATAAGCAGAGAAGCCCCCAGCCCGCCGAGTGTAATGGTGTATCTGCCTTGGGAGATTAGGGCTATGATACGGGCAATGTGTAATGGGCAGGGCAGTCTGTGTATGAATTTCCAGTGACTTGCTACACCCCTTTCAGATGGTGGCTGTCAAAAGTATTAGCACGTTACTCGTGTATCGCGTTACCCATGCCCCCTTCTCCCGCGGAATGGCTCCTCCCACGTTTATGCCCTAGGTAATTGCTTTGGGATACCTATTGAATACACACAAAGGAGCGCACACTGGCAAATTTCCGTCTTTGAGCTCAACTGAACTCTTACAGAAGGAAAATATCGGATGTTTGAAAATTAGCATAGACGGAAGTTCAAAAGGACTTGGCTGTGAAAGGTATTTCCGAAAGATTTACATTCTCAGCCCGATGAGTTAATTTAACATGCTGAAGCTGCACCAAGAAAGACGGGATTGGGCTGTGGCCGGGAGTCAAAACCCACCCAGATGGAAGCAGCTTCAGAGACAGCGGCGATGGAAAGGCGGGGAAGTGCAGAGTGCTGCACAGAGAGGAGAAAGGACAATATTTACACTTACTCCTCTTTTATTTTTTAGCTTTTTTTTTTTTTTTTTTTTTTGAGTTTTTGCATCAGGAATTGAACTCAGGACCTTGTATTTGCTAGGCAGGTGCTGTACCACTAAGCCATAGCCAGCCCAAAATATATATATATTTTGATGATCTGACTAAGAAACACTGGCATTCTTTTTTTTTAATTAATTTGTTTTTGTTGCTGTTGATACAGGGATTTGCACACAGTTCCCACTCATAAATTATCCTCCTGCCCCAGCCTCCCCAGCGCTAGGATTACAGGCATGCACCACCCATATCTGGTTTGGGGCCAGCATAGCATGCCTGGGGTTCTGGGACTGGCAAGGCACATCATACCAGGGATCGAATTTGGAACCTTGAACTTCCCAGGCAGGCACTTAGACTGCCAAGCTATCTCCCCAGCACTTAGCATTCTTGTTAAGCTCCTTTTTATACCCCAAATACACACACTCTAAGGTTGATATAAGCACGAACTAGGCAAAATATATTTATTCACTCTTTCTGGACTCAAGTTGGACTTAGGTGTGTGGATTTTCTAGTTCTCCATGATAAACAAGGGTATGAGAAATTTACCTCAATAAAGGTACTGATAACACTATGTTCATAGGATGATCACCATAAATAACCACCATGGGGATGGTCTGAGGTTAGATATGTACATCTTCTCTTTTCATGGTCAAAGTTTCTGTATTATAATGACATGGAAATCTTCTTAGCATTAGAAGCCATAGCACTGGTCATACCATCTGTGTATATTCAGTGTCTACAGCACAATGTAAGCTCGTTCATGCATTTTCTGAACATATTAGAACCAGAACTATTTCTGATTCTCCCTCCAGATGTAGATACAAACATCATCTGCAAAATAATGCTTATTAGGGTCCAGGGAAATAGCTCAGTAGAATAAGCACTTGCTTAGGAAGCACAAGGGCTGCGTTCAATCCCCGGTTCTGCCAAAAATATTGATGATGATGATGATGATGCTTATTATATACCAGGTATTAGTGTCAGTTTTTTAAATATATTACTTCACTTAATCGCAAAAATAATCAGATCTGATAGGTTCATGAGTGCCTCTATTTTACAGATGAAAAAGCTGAGGCACAGGTAAATAAAGATCTCTAGGGCCATACCGTGGGTATATTGGCAGACTTAGCATTTTAAGCCCAAGCATTCTAAGCAAATCTCTATTAATCATTATTTACAAGTTCACTGAAGAAATAAATGCAGAACTATTTTCAACAGAGTCACTAGCGACGCTGAAACCCTGGTACTCTAGAAACCCTGACATCTGCAAAAGTCAGTTCAATCACTGGGCAAAAATTGTTTTTTTAAAGTGCTTCTCAATTTGTAAAGTAACAGAAGATAAGGGAAAGAGGTGTTAACAAAAAATACAAAGCAAAATGAAATTTAAGGGGGATAAACATGAGACAGTCTTAAGTGAAGTTTTTGTTTGTTTGTTTGTTTTGTTTTTTGGCAGAACCAGGGATTGAGTTTAGGCCCTTGTGCTTGCCAGGCAAGTGCTTATTCTACTGAGCTACCTCCCCAGCCCATAGTCTTGAGTGAAGTGATTTGACAATCCCTTCTACAAGCCACACACAATTGAGATTCAACACCAGGCTACAATAACTCTTCCCTAATGAAAGGTTCTGTTCCCTACTAGTGATGCAGTACACTGGACAGGCGCTGTCCACACTGGTCAACAGGAACTCCTGAGTATTTTCCTTGGTTTGAGATGTTTCCAAAGATTCTCTGAGGCAAACCAAGGCCAAGTCAGCAATGCTGCTGGGTCTATATCGCATGGAGAACAGGGCAAAGCAACCAGTAAAAGAAAAGCAAGGTATGCAGGAGCATGACTATCTTCAGGGACTGGACAGTCTTTGGGGAAAAAAGTGGAAGATCAGAGAATTTAACTTGATAAATACCTTAGAGGAATGGATTTGTGGCTTCCTACCAGGAACAAAGCTGTCTGTATACAAAGCTCTCATGCAGCAGCGATCTGGGGTGAGGGAGGTCTTCACCTCCATTTCTCTAGGTGGCCCTGGCCTCACTGGTGCCATTCTCCAAGACCTTCACCCATTTGTAATACCCACCTTGAATCTGTAACCCCTAGGATGTTACAGCCTTCATCTGTCTGACCACAGGTCTACCTCAAGAACTCAGAGTTTAGCTGGAAGTTGGAGCGATGCCCTCCGACCTTGTGTGTAGAGTAGAAACCCATGCCTTCTTGATTCCATTATGGAGCCTTGAATTTAAAAGAGACATAAAAGCACATTAGCTCTGCTTTGTCTTTGAAGAAACATCAGAATGCCAAGTAACCAGCCAAAGCCAGAGGCTGACCTGTCTCCTCACACCTATACTTCAGTTCACACTTGAATCCTTCCCTCTACTCAACCAAGCTTAGCAGTGTTACAGCACAGCCTAGTCCTAACCTTATTCTAGAAAATTGGCCTGCTCCCCAGTGGCCACTATATCATTTAGCTGAGAGCTTACCACCACTTTTAAGTTAATTTGTGATTTAATTGTAAATGTAGGGAAGCTCTGACATTGCAGAAAATGGTAAATTGTTGAGATAAACCAGGGTCAGAAAGATCCAAAGGTGAATAAAGTTGTGTTTTCCTTTGCTTGTTTTTTCTTTTAACCAGCTTTAATCAGAAAAGTATGTCAACATGGGAAAGGTTCAGACTGGCATAGCCTCTGAGTTGACTACGAAGACAGTTCTGTATTAAGGCCAGGCCACATAACTCAGTAAAGATGCTTTCCAATGTAGATTCTCACCTCTGCAGGCTCCATCCGTGTCCACCTAAATGGCTGTCAGCTCACCAAACCTAACGAAAAAGCCCTGACTATGGTTATTCCCAACTTGATGGTCTAAAAGGGGTACACAGTGTGGTTAAATTGTTAAAACTCTTTTTTTTTTAGTTTGGGGGGTTTGTTTCTTTGTTTTTGTTTTTGTTTGTCAAAACCAGGAATTGAACTCAGGCCCCTGTGCTTGCCAAGGAAGCACTTATTCCACTGAGCCATTTCCCCAGCCCCTAAATTGTTAAAACTCTTAATACATGCACTACACCCATTGGCAAATCATGGCTTATCTTTTCAGTCCTGCTGCGTTTGGCATCTCCTCTTCATGAGCGGATCTCTCCTATTTCTTATTTCTTGAGCTCTGTGGCTGTTTCCTGCCCCCCCAGCAAGGTCAAGGCCTTCCCATCAGGGTTATATTAAAAGAAAGACAAGTGTCTTCAAAAAGTTTTGAAATTACTTGGGCTATGAAGTGAAGATTGTTCTCTTGCATCGAGGGAGAAATTTGTATCTCAGCCTGTCAATTTCTGAGGTTTGCCCCAATGTTCTAGAAATCTCCACTTTGCCCAGAACATCTGTATTTGCCACCATGGATGCCTAATCATTGTCAGAAGCATAGTTCTCCTGGTAACAACTTCACTATCTGCCACATGTTGCCGGCTGATCCACAATGCTTAAAAAAAAAAAATTGGAGTTAAACTGAAATGCTATAATTATGAACCACAAGTGGAAAGGGACATTTATTTCCTAACTCCTTTTTCCAAGAGTCAATTTTGCAGAGTGGCACACTAAGAAACTGTGCCAACACGTCAGACACAGTCAGCTAACTTCGCTGAGGGATGAAAACCCCTGTCTTCATGCAGGAACCCACACAGTAAGAACTTACCCAGAAGTCCTGTTCAGTTCCCTCTTCCTTGAAATCTTCAGTCAAGTCACTGCAGGACTGTCCTACCTGCTTTCCTCTGTGCTCCGACGAACAGGTCAGGAGAGGAGACCACGTTAAGCTGAAATTCCCATAATTTACAATCTCCAGCTTGTGCACCAGGGCCAAAGGCGCTCTGGGCTACGAAGTGTAAACAGACCGTTGTTGCCTCTTAATCTGAGTAATTGGTCCCAAATGCCGTTGCCACTTTACAGATCGATGCTTTACATACTTCTTAAAGAATCTGGAACTTTTCTCTTTTGGCAGGACCGGTTTGGAGTGTTAATTCACTCTTTCATCAGCACTAAGATTCCTATAAACAACCAGGTGATATTACTGAATGTGGGGGCTGGAGACCAGGAGGCAGAAGGCCTCCTTTGGAACTGTAGCCCTTTCCTTACGTTCAGCATCCCTCGCTTCACCCCACAGCCGAGCTGACTGCTGTGTGTTTAATCAGCGCTCACAGTGTCAGAACAAGCCAAGCAGCCTGGGCCTCCTCCTTGAGGATGGCAGCCAGATGTCAGAAGCGGCCACCTCTCCCCCAGCACAATTGTTCTCCTGGCTTCAATCCTTCAGCAAAGCAGACTTGGCCCAAGGGCACTTGCTTTGTGACATCATCCTCTGAGCAAAACTGCGGAGTGTGGAGACACTGGTGTGGCGTTCTGGAAGAAGACCCAGCCAGGGGAGGACTTCGGGCTGTCGGAGTCTGGGCAGGTTACGCAGCCTCTCTCAGTCTTGTTTTCGTCTCTGTGAAACACAGTTACACCACAAGCACCTTGTAAATTATTGAGGATTAATTGAGAACAATAATATGGAGGGTGAGAAGGCATTGCACATGTTAACATACTGTGCAAAGTATTTTCCAATCATATTTTCAGCCTATTTTTCTGCTTCAACCTATACAAACCTGGAAACTACATTTTCTTTCCCTGTAAGACCTTTCACTTGGACTTCAGTATTTTAGCAAATTACCGGTTTTCATGTGGGTCATTCAAGACAAAGACAAAATCTTAGAATTTCTTTTTTCTCTCTCTTCAACATCCTTTTGTAGTCCTCTCCAACTTTCCCAGTGATGTTTTTAGACCCTTCTTTTTCTTCCAAATATATATAGAATGCCATCAAGTTCTCTGTTAAATATTGCTTAGTCAAATTCTACCTAGTTGTTAAAATTCATCTTCCATTCCAAGTCAGTCTCTCTTGCCTTTCCATTTGTTTCTTTTAAATTCCACTCTGATTTTCTCCCTCAGTCCCTGTCTGTCTGTCTGTCTGTCTGTCTGTCTGTCTGTCTTTGTCTCTCTCTCTCACACACACACACTTGCTCTCCCTCTCTGATATAAATATATATATATATATATATATTCTAATGTTATATCTTACTAAGCATCCTACATTTAAGGTTTTCTGAGCAAAAGTACAACAAAGGTGTATAGGACACTTAGGAAAGTAACTCTTTCCTGAATCTGAGATTAAAACATTGGATAATAATGAGCTTTGACCACCATGGTTTCTTCCAGTAAAGTTATCACTGCCCTCCCAGTCAAAAACTGGGAATGAATCCGTCCTGTTTGTCATCCATAGAAGTTTGTTTTCCTAACAGCATTGTAATCGTATCTTCTCTAGATAGTCAGAATATCGCCAGACAAAAGTACAGAGAGTCCCAGGCACGGCATCCTGGAGTTCTGATTACATTTACAGGCACCGCAACCTTGGGAAAATCGTGAACTTTCTCTGTGCTTTATCTTCTTCAGCTGTAGAATGGAAATGACAATGTTTGCTCAGTACCATTACAGTAAACGAAAGTGAGTTAATATGGGCAAGGTGCTTACAAAACCTCCTGTGTGTTGAAAGTACCCTTAATATGTTAATATTTCCTCCATGTTCTCTTTTTTAAAAAAAAAAAAATTCTTGCATGTATTTAACAAGTCGAGAGGCACCAACTTCCTCTCTGTGTCCTTGATATGTGACTATCTGTTCATGTGTATCACTGACGATTTCCTTCATGTACTGTTCTTCCCTGTTCCAGAACATGATCGGAAATGCAAAATAGAATAACAATTCCAAAAATATCAGCTCTTTCTTCCCCAATGCACTGTTTATACCTCATTAGCTAATGTGGGATGCAAGTTTTATCATCAACAAAATAAAACCAGAGCTTAGCAAAAAGTTAGTGAATCTCTATGAGGTTTAAGAAAAAGGTTGTGTTTACATTTTAGGTGATGCTCCTTTCTACTTCCAGCTGGCATCAGAAGATCTATCACTTCAGGCAGACACCCAGTGAGGTGTGGCACATTCCTCTGAATTTTACTTTGAGTTTGTCATTTGAACGAACTCAAATTTCATACCACCTCATTCTTCTATTTATAGATTTTCTTCCATTTTTATCTCTGTGATACAAAAATTGAGTAAAAATTGAGACACGCTGTTCAGTCTGTGAGGAAAATATAGTACTTTGGAATGAGCACATTTCCTTATCTCGATAACGAATATAAATTCACGTTTACTGTCACACACATGTGTTTTTCTAATATGTACTTTCATGAGAACACTGTTTTTGCAGAATGCCCCTCAGTTCTACCTCATGGCATCCTAAATTGATTAGGCAATGATTAGCAAAATTATCTCTTTCTGTCAACATTCGAAGGTCTGTATCACATCGCCTTCCATCTCTGGCTGAGTGAAACTGACTTTAAAATCAGATTTGTGTAATTTAAGCTTTCTTCATTTCTGTATTTATCCTCCAGAAGTCAGAAGCCTAGACTGTAAGCTAGCTAATTCCTTCAAATTATATGCTAGAGGTTTGGGAAGATTTAAGGATAGATCTTTTATATCAAAATGATAGGTTCACAGTTCCTGATTGATGATCTTATACATATAAATGGTGTATGCCCATTAGATAAAAGGCTCCTCTAGGATGAGAAGATTAGGCAAAAGTGAGTTGAGGAAATTTTCTGAATCTCATCTTTGCACAGATATGAGAAACTCCCAGCCAGCATCTGTGTTATTACAAGACAAAATAATCTAAAGTAACATCTATGAAGCTCATAATATCAACAAGCTCTGTAAAGATTATTTGCCTAAAACTGCATTGTTTCACTCCAAAAGTACAGTGGAAGCTTTCCAGCTACCTCTCATTGAACATCTTTCTTTTTTCACTTAACTCAAAAAATATATATTCTGGTATAATTATTTTTTCATTAAGAAAGGAACACTGTATGAAACTCCTCCCCAACTAGGACTGATACCTTTCAGTAAATCGACCACATTACATACTATTCAAAATTTAAACCTGAAAACACAAAAATAATGTCATGGATTTTTCCTTCCTCTGATTTGTAGTCCCCAAGCTACTGCTCGTAAAAATAAACTTTACAACATCTTTGAGAATCCCAAAGAACCTCGGTCAAGATTTTTTTGGCTCAAAAAGAAAGGAGTTTTGATATTCAAAAATTTGGCCTCTCTCTGTCAGTTCCCAAAAGGGAAAAATCAGTTAATCTTAGCAAGATGGTAAATTTAAAAGATTCTGTAATCTAACTTAGTCTTCAGTCATATTTTAAAATACGATCAAACAGTAGGGGCTGGAGAAAAGAACAGAAAGTTTCAAAAATAACTCAAAAAATAGAAAAGTTGAGCATTGCTTTAGGAAGCATTTCTGTGCATAAATCAGAGAGCAAATAGCATCTTACTGAAAAAATAACACATTTGTTAAGGCACATACTGGTTAATAATAACAACGACAAAAAAATGATAACAATGACAAAAAATAGCAACAAAATAATCCACATAGTATATTTTGTTGTTGGATTATTTAAAACAACGTTAGACATCAGATTTTTGTTGGTCACGTATTTCAGATGACAACCTCGAGAATGAGCCAGCTAAGTACTGACACACGCAAACACAGACACTAATGCTCAAGCAACACAGAACAACACACATGTCCATATGCACTCACATACACACAAACGTAAAACCTGACTGGGCTCTGCTCTGGAGCCCTGGTACCTCAGGCATCTTGTAAGCCCTAGAAAGAATCTTAATCTACATAGTTTGCAAATGGGGGCCTTTTAAATATGCTGCATACAATTTGTGGTGCTCATCTCTAAAACGCTGCTTCTTTATCCTTTTCCATTTGGAATGAAGGAGGCTAATTAATTTCAGGCCATACTTGATGAGGTCAGCAGCATACGAGGGGTGCGTGCTAGACATTGCTAATCTCTTTCAGCTGAGAGTGATGAATTAAAGATGAAGCATGCCTTTGCAGGCCGAATTTAGAATGTATATCAAAAACCTACAGCAAATAATACTATACCCTACAACAAAGGAAAACTTGTTCTCTCAGACTCCCTGAGTTGCGTTGATTTTAAAGACATCTTCAGAGCTATTTGGAATTCCAGCTGTAGATGGATGAACCATATCAAGAATATCAAGCCATGTGGGCAAAAAGTGGAATTAGAGGGGGAAGAGAGAGAGAGAGAGAGAGAGAGAGAGAGAGAGAGAGAGAGAGAGAGAGAAAAGAAAGAAAGAAAACAAAAACAAAATACAACAACCAAGGTTTGATCCTTTGATCTTAAAATTCCACCTATGTGTGTATTGGGCACTTTTTTTTTTCAGAGCTACTAGACTAATGAAGACCCCAACTGGTACTACCTATGCTTAAGTGATGGCCACCCATCACTCTGCTGGGACATTTCAAGGCAACCTGCTAAATGAGGCAGCCTGTTGTTTTTAAAACAGATACCCTAATGAGGCTTATTAGGTTTTCCCATATCTCTATTTTGAAAGCCAATGGAGACTGACCAGATAGATAGTGTGATACCTTTTATTAAGCCAAGAGAGAAACTGTAATACAAATGCCTCCAGGCCAGAATGTTCTTATGAAAGTTAATGCTAAGACAACTTCTGAGTTGTGAAAAGGAGGTACTTGCTGATGTCAACTACAAAGAGAAGAAGGAATTAGTCATAATTTCTCAAAGATGTCCCTAAGGGTGACAAGAAAGGTGGTTTAGCCCAAAGACCTGGAACTGTACCCTGAACACAAAGCTTCAGTAGATCTACCAAGAGAAATCTTGACAGGTTGGTTACTCAAAGGCACTGGAATTTCTAAGTGGTGCCCAGGATAGAGTATGATTTTGTGTCCCAGCAGCTCTCACTAGAACAAAGCTGCTTCGAATTAGGTCCAATCTACATGTTGAATCGATCTTTCATCCCTTTGATTGCTTCTGAAAATATTTATATTTCTTAATAATGCACATTTTGCCTTGCAACTTTTGATTAATCCCAGAAAGGCTTCCCAAATCTAGCAATGTATATAGAAGGATGATTTGGGACAGAAAAAGAAAGATTAAAAAACAAAACAAAATGAAACCAAAAGAAAAAACAGATTATTTTTTCCATTGAGAAACCATTAGAGAATTTAAATCTAGTAATTTTGGTTATGGAGCCATGGGCTTATAATAAAAACAGATTGGAATATTATAGTGATCTAATAGAGATTACCGAAAATTCATGTTGTGCTATGTGCCTTCACTGCAGCTCTATTTGGCTGGATAGCAAAGTATGTTTTATGAAAAATGACTGGAAGAGAGATTAGGAAATTTCATATTACTACCAATAATAATCCATACAAGTATCACATTATAATATAGATAAATAGTTGTAATAGAGAAATAACCAGATAGTTTGATGTATATTTTTGTGGAATAAGGAGTACAGTGTAAAGGAAGTCTTTTTATTATCATTGTATTTGGTACAGGGTCTAGTTACTCGGCTTGGACTCATAGTGATCCTACTGTTTTCAGCCTCCCCAGTGTTGCTATTACAGGTGTGTGCCACCACGTCTGGACTCAATTGCCAGGACAGCATGCCCAGGGGTAGGGCCAGTGCAACACATGATTCCAGGCATCAAACCTCGGTCCCTTCTCTTGCCTAAGCAGGCACTTAATCCATTGAACTATCTTGCTAGCCCTAAGCATGTCTTTCAAAGGGGAAGTGAGGATTCCCAGTTTGGGTACCAATAGGAAGGAGCTCATTTTCAAGTGTATCACCAGTTAATTGGATAATCCTAAGTTCTTTAACTTCTTTAGTCCCCTGGCTCTTCTTCTTGCTTTTATCTAGAAAATGAGGTAAAGATTTTTCTTGAGAACCTTCTAGTCTCTAGTACACTCATTCATCTTTCAAGAAGTTGAATCTACTCACAGTTGAATATATATGCATATATGTATATGCATTTTTTAATTGTCTTTGCACTTAACACATACAATTTTCTTATGATTATTCCTTAAACAATGCTATCCGCTATTTACATAGTGCCTAGCCTGCATGAGGCACCATAAGTAACCTAGAGACCATTTAATGTCCACCAGGATGTACCCAGGGTAATCAAAATATTACAGCACCTTATGTAAGAAACTGGGCCATCCTTGGATTCTGGTACCTGAGGGACCCTGGATCCCATGTCCATTTATTTGTTTTTTCACATATCCATTTATTAAGGGAAAAATGGATGCTATGTTCTCCAGAGGCAAGAAAAGAAAATGGAGATTTCTCCTGCCAAGTGTCTTCAAGGCTGTCTCCTAGAGACGGGAACCACGTTTTCTCCCCTAACTCCGAATGTCACTTGTCTCAACAGAGATGGTTATTGTGCCTCTGCTTCTCCCTTTTCCCGTTGGGGATCATGAGTGAGAAAAGTGCCCAGACGCAAAATTCTACTACCTGTCCCAGTTTAGAGATGAGGAAAAGAAAGGCCAGTGAAGTTGACATCCTGATTTAGTAAACAAATAAAGAGAAATTTAGGCCCAGCCCTTGAGGATGGAGGCGCACTTCCTGGGCACCGCACCTGCTTAGCATGAAGAAGTCCCTGAATTCAGTTCTCAGATCTGTAAAGAATTAAGTAAGAAATAAACCCAGGTTTCCTTATCTCCCAACCAGGCCACAGTCTACCTTCCACAGCGCCTTAGAGCTTAATGAATTGTTATAGTCTGAAAATACATGAGATCACTTGTGGCCCTTGAGTACACATCAAGGCTCCTAGCAATTGGAAACAGTAACAGGATAAGCTTTGAATTCAGACTTCCTGGATTAGAACAACATGTCCCCAGCTTCCTAGCCATATGAGATGCTGTGAGTCTCTAAGCCTCCTAAACCTTGTTTCGTTTTCCTTTCTTTTTCCTTTTCTTTTTCTGGGGGAAAAGTGGGTACTAAGGACTTTATGCTGGCCAGGCAGGTACTGCACCACTGAGCTAAGTCTCCAGACCCTCATTTTTCTTTTAGATAATGGAAAAACAACATCTATTCAGGAGAATAACATAGAGCTTAAATAAAATACCATGGAAATGCTCACCATAACTCATAACAATACCTGAAATTAGCATTATCATCTTTTAATTTTCCACTTACAGAGTGACCTGGAATAAAATATTCTGAAGGAACTGAGAAGACAGTTTCAAACTCTAATTGTTCTTCCATTAGCTCTCTGACTTTAGATAACATTAAACCTCAGTTTATTATCCAGAAAAACGGGAACTCAAAACATCTACCTGGACAAGATTTCATTAGAAATCAAATAAATCCTACACATGAGGGCACTTTTTAAATAAGTAGAAAGGGCTGGAGATTTAGCTCAGTGGCACAGTACCTGTCTGAGAAGTGTGAGGTCCTGAGTTGGATTCAGTAGAGAGGAGTAGAAGAAGGGAGGGAGAAAGGTAGAGTGAGGAGGGAAGGAAGGAAGAAGGGAGGGAAGAGAGACAGAGAGAGAGAGGAGAGAAAATACCAGTATTGATAATTTCTTTAAAATATTATTATCTCTAGGGTAGAAAGCCTCTGGATGCTTAGTGTGTGAACAGATAATACAAAGAGATAGCGACTTTGTTTTGCTTCTCAAATAAGTCAACTCAAAAATGCTTCTCAAATAAATCAACTTAAAAACACTACGCCTAAAACTGAGATCCTGGATTCGATCCCATTACTCAGTTCCTCTAAAATGGGATACCTGCAGTATCACTCAATCATAAAAAAGCATGTCTTCAATTATTGCCATCACCTGTTTTATCCCATTATGGGACTGAGGAGATGGCTCAGTGGAATAAGAGTTTCCCTGGCAAGTGCAAGGGCCTGAGTTCAATCTCCAGTTCTGCCAAAAAAAAAAAAAAAAAAAGAGAAGAAAGGAAGAAATGTTTCATCCCATTCTGCAATTCTGCACTTAACAGTTCTCATAATTTTTTTAACAGAGCATTAGAAGACCACTGGGTCACAAGGTTTAAAACAAAATCCTCTTTCTCTTGCCTTCCCAATAAAGGATAGGAAAATCTAATTGTAAAAAGAACACATTTCATGCAGTCTTAAATGATGCCTCCCAAGGAGCCTTCATCCCCTTCTTAAAATACTGTCAAAGATTACTCTTTGGCTGCCCATTGTACGTGATTTTTAAAAACATTCATGATGGAGATACAGTTTCATTTAAGCTAAAAAACCATCATGGGACAGGGAATTGTTTTGGGAGTAAGACTATTAAAGACTTGGGGCCTAAAGGTGTACGTCTATTTTGAAAAGAAATTTTCTGATTGCAGATAACTTCTCAATTTGATTTAGTGTCGAACGATAGTGACGGGGTTGATAAGTGAGCGTTCATCGGTAATTCATCTTGCGCTGGTAGAAATTTACAGTGAAGCAGTGCTTTCCCAACAGTGACAAGCCCTATTAATCTTCTTCAGACACATTTCAATAGGTGTTCCCATCTGTGCCCAGCATCTAAACACTCTGGCATCACTGGTGACTTGAAGACATCTTCATTTCAAGTTACACCAGTGAAAATGTGACACTAGATTGTACTCTATTTTTTAACCTAATTCTCTCTCTTCATTCAATTAGCCTTTGTTGCCTGGATTTTCTGCTCATGTGTAACATCGTTTCCCAGGGAGAGCGCTCAAAGATTTGGTTTCTTAGAGATGCACAATCTCCCTTAAGGTTAGCAATCTACAAATTTTTTACAAATTAAAACTGTGTTGATTCCACCTCTGCCAGTCATTGATTGGCCCGACTGTGTATAACCTTAGAGAGTAGAAGCTACACGAATGAAGCCTGTTATGCATGGAGAGAGGAAGAAAAACAAAAAGGACAGAAACTCCCTTTGCACTGGTATTCTGAACTATGATGCTAAATTTTAATGGACGGGTGGTGAAGAGGGAAGCAATTAGGAGACCAGCAGGATGAAAAGAAGCCAGTGCTATGTTTCTCCACCATGATAGCTCCAGAGTATGAAATCTCTCTCATTGTTCCTCCTCCTCAGGTGCGCCTCCCTTTAAAAAGGGAGATGAGATACTTTAAGCATCAATTACTTTAGTTTCATTGTCCTTTTCTTCACCAAAACATGCTTGCCGGAGCTGGGTGCAAGTTTAGCACAGGCAGAAAGCACAAGAGGGTATTTGGGTTTGGATTAAACTAAGCCCTTTTTGGTGTCATGTTCAATTTTATCAGGGGTCATGCAAAGAGAGTGAATTTGGAAAGCATTTTTCTTATGCGTACTAGAAAGCTTTCAACAGAAAAAACTACCTGGCACATTCTTATTTTGGAAAGGCTAGACACATCTGCGTGATGGATGGAATCTTTCTAACTTTCCTGAGGTTTTTGCCATTTGAGGTCTGAAGATATATGTACATGTGTGGTGTGCGTGTGCGTGTGTATACACAAGCCTGCATGTCTCTGTGTTACCAGTAGGTGTGTAAATGTGAAAAGGATATGCATTCTCAAAAACGCCTCCCTCACAGAAACTATTCTTCACAATGATCATTTGTGCTTGTATAGATCTCAATAACCTTATTGTAGGTGGCAGGTTTAAATGTGCCATATTAATAACTTGTTATCCAAGACAAATTAAGTCCTTATGTGTCAAAAGCACTCGGCACTGGATTATCTACAAGACAAGTATTTATTGAATAAATGTTGAGTCCAATTTCATTTTAATGTGACTGACTGTATGTTTCAGCCTCTTAGGCAGTGATAAAAACACTCAAACCTCTACCAGCGCTGCAACGCTACACCTAGCTTGTCTATATCCATTATTGTGTCTCAACTTAGAATATAGAATGAAGACCTTTTTTCTTTCTTCCCTTTTTTTTTTTTTTTTTTTTAGTTGTTGTTGTTGTTCTGAAGAGCAAAGGGAGAGATAGAAAAACGGCTGGCATTCAGCCTAAAGAGAAATCATCGAAACAAATTAATCCTATGCCGTTTAAATTGACATGGTAATCCATCATCAGAGAAGGCAAGCTCTGAAAGCAATCTAGAATCTGCCCTGCTCTTTCACTGGCCCTGGAGGCACAAAGACAGATAGTAAAAGAAGGAGGGAGGGGGGAAGCATAAAAGTTAGAAATGCCTTAGAAAAAAATAAAATTGGAAATATCAGCATTCACGGTCCAGCCCCTGCAATTCTCCTTTGGAAAGGAGAGGCTAACTTTCAACAGTTGCTCTCCCAGGTCTACTTCTCAGTGGTAGATCTCGGGAATCAAGCTCCAATAGTCAGCCACCTCTCCAGGCTGCTAACTCCAAGCTAACCACTGCCTGCAGAGTTGACAGAGTTGACCACCTGACAGCCTTGGCAGGACCCATAGTTACACAGAAGCTCCCAAAAGTGGTAAGGGTCTTTCAGGGGATTGAGGCATTGGATTTTGTTTTATTTTATTTTGTTTGCTGTTGCTTGGAGGGCTTTGATGAGACAGAGTGAGTGGAATCTAAGTCTCTTTTTTCTCCCCCATCAGTACCTCATTTTCTACTTTTTAACAAAGAGCATGAGATTGTCATCTTTAAAAGACTCCTATAGCATCCCTAACAATAAGGCAAGCCATTCTGTCCTAACACTTCTGTTTGTCCTCGGTCTTGGAGGCTTATTTCAAATCTCCTTTGGCTTCAAAAAATCTACAACGGTATGACCTAAAATTTGATTTAAAGTTCAGAAACTATCTCTAAAATAAAAGTGTCCCATCTTAGAGATACTTAAGATGAAATAAAACCTAGTTACGATTTCAATTTGAAAAATAATTTGCCTGTTTCCAACACACTGAATTTCTAAAATCCTGAGACTTTAGTTAAACTATGTGATGTTTTTCATTGTTAGGAGAGAGTGCATCTACAGAATATGAGCTTCTTACTGTTGCTTGGACATGTAAATTTGAATACAAAAAAAAACATTATTTTTTAACTCTATGATGTAGTCAGCTATAAAGGCAAAATGATTTGAAACATAAATATTTTCACATATGTATATAACACATATGACAAATTTACTTCATGAGCAATAGTGCGTGAAGACAAAAATCCAAATACCTTCACATCAATGGCAAGAGGGCAAAAGATAAAGAATTTGGAAAGAAAAAGCTACTCCCAAGAGCTACCCTGTTTTAATTTATCAGAGTATCTTCTAGTTTGTGAAGAAAACTTTGTTAATGAAACTTTAGAATAAATATCACACTTCCTTTCTATAATTAGAATTTTTATTTGGTAGTCTTTAAAAAGCAGTGGATAATGATTACACACTGACTAATGCTTTTTAAAGTACATAAGCATAAAAGAAAAATTTAAAACATATCCAAGGTAAATAGGAAAAACAGTTAAAGGCTCTCAGATAAAATACTCATCCACAGTCATACTAATTGCAATTTTAAAACTTCTTAAGAAAGAAGAAGAGTTTGAAGTCTTTAGAAGAACATGGAGGTTGAAATAGTACTTGTTTCATAACTAGGCATTGAATTGTACCTCTTGGAAAAAAAAAACTTCTAATGCCTTTGAGTTTCTTTTAACAATTTGTTTACAATGTAGATTTTTGTAACATAGGGTATGAATTTAAGACCCATTAAATTAATCAACATCACATGATAAAAATCAATGAATAAACACAAATCCTTTTTCTGTCAGAAGCAAATATGAAGGAAACTGTTTAAATCCTTTGCTGCTAAACTTTCACAGTACTAGCTTCTTTTTAATTACTGAGTAATGTGGCAACAAAGCATAAGTGAAACAATTTAACAGAACTGTGGGATGAAGTTACTAACATGCATTCTGCAAAAAAATAATGTTCCTCAATTTTTAAATTTCAAATTTCTTCTCCCTGACATGTGATGTGTTGTGGTCCGGTCATGAACTAGCCAGTGTGACATTTGTCACTGAAGCCAAGGTACCCTTCCTTCAGTGTGCTCAGTATTGCTTTAACCATTTAAAGTGACGTCATCTCAAGGCATTTACCATAGACAAACACATGAAAAATCTCTTGGATGAGCTTGATTTATTTATGATGAATTAGAAGGGTTAGATCTACAATGAACTCAAAATAAAAATATCAATGCGAATTTTCTTCAAACAGTTCACTTCATAAAGTCTCAAGTGATTGCTCACTAAGATTAGGAAACAATGTTATTAAAGAGTCTCTTCTTCATTTTGCACAGAATTTCTTCATTTTTAACATGTACTTTCAAATTTTCAAGAAATAAGCTTATAAGGGCAGAAAAGAAGTTGTTATGTAATTGGGGAAATGTTTTCTAATTCATAAATAGTGATTCTCTGTTGTAGCAATCTCTGGCCACCTGCTTATTCTCAGTATGTTTTTTATTCAAGCTGGTTTCTTATGTTATTTCCAAAAAAAATCCTAAAGACCAATAAAACAGAAAATACTCCTTAAATTATATTTTTCCTTCTAAAATTCATCTGAGGCTTATGCTTCAAAAAATTAAATAAATCATGTGTTGTTCAGCATATAATTTCTGGAAGTATACTGATATGGCTAATTAACAATATTAATTTATATGGATATTTGCCTACCACCTTCACCTTTAGTGACTGGCACTTGATTTCACTTGATTAGTGCTTTTTTTTTTTTTTTGACATACCAAAAATTAATTGTCATTTTATAGATTTCATTACCAAGCTCTTCAAAAAACAGAAAAATTATAGAACTAGACCATCATCTCTTACTTTGTCCTGTTATAAATAAGAACTGAGGTCCACATGGCTTTAGATATCTTTAGAACTTTCTCAGCAGGAGTCGCCTTGTGGTCGAATATTAATATTAAAAGCTTGCATCTCCACATCAGACTTGTTTAAGTGGGCAGAGAGCCCCTTCTGCCATCCTCCCTACCATTCTCATTTAATTCTGCAATCCACTGAAAAGTGCAGGGTGGGGAGTAGAATAGGATATCTCTGAATTTTAAAATAAACAGATTATGCAAAAGATGCTCACCTTTTGTTTAACTGCTCTGGCAAAGCTACCACACTGGAAATCTGATGTTTTTCCTTTGAAGTGCCTTTCTATGATTTTTACAAGCCACAATAGCTTTACCATCACTAAGTTGCTCCAGCTTGTATTTTAACAATAGCGATTCCAAGGAGCTCATTCAAAACTCCCTTTTGCACTGCCTCTGCCACACTGTTGGAATGTACACATGAGTGACAGCTTCTGTCTAGTGCTTGAGTCTACGAAGCTTTAATCACCCAGGAACTTCTGATACCATAGGAATATACACACGCCCATGTGCACACAACTCCCTGCACCTGACTGTCCTATCATAATCCCATTCAGATGTCACCAGCTTTAAAGCCAGCAGAATATATTTTCTAATCCCACCCAGATTTTATGGCTATAATTTGGCTACTGACAAGTTTCTAAAATTGCTTTTACTTCAGTGAAAGGTAAACTAAGCATTGGGTTTTTGTTCGTGGATTTATTCTTCCAACTCCCTCACACAATAAACAGTCGTACACCTGTTAGGAATATTTTTCTAAAGGAACTGGTCAGTTAAATACAACAGAATATTTCCTTACACTTTGTTTCCTTGTTCTCTAGAGTTCATCCCCATGGAGTGTGCTGCGTTGATGGATGACACTCTTATCTCCCTGAATAGAAACCCGGCTTGCACAGGCAGAGGAGGTGGGGACATCAGGCAAGGACACAGAGCTCTCTCTACAGTCTTTGCCACCTGAATGCATAGATCCTTCCTTCCTCTTTTCCTCCCCTCCTCCCTTCTTTCCTTTACTCCCTCCACCCTTCTTTTCTTTCTTCCTTTTTAGGACAAGTTCTTTTGGTAGATTAGTGTAGGTAACCTTCTCTCTGGCCAAGCCTAAGAAGGGTTAATAGAGATCGGACTCCGGATAACCACCAGGTCAGCCAAGCCTGCGAGGCTCCAACGCAGAAATCAGGATTTACGGGAGAATAAATTCGAGGCCCTGATTGCCTCACACCTGAACACATCACTTCAATCCCCTGGGATTTCTATTATAATTTTTTTCCCCTTCTGGAAAAGTTAATTGTATGTGCAGCTAAATTTCCTGTTGCATCGAAGAACCAAACTGGACAGCCTGAACTGACTCCCCCCAAGCTGCCAAGAAAATTGAGCGAGGAGGTGTGTGTGGAGGGCCATCCTCCTCAGATCCATGCATGCGAGCACACACGTGTGCATACATGCATGCATACATGCAAGTAGTCATCAGTTTCTTCAAGAAGAGCAGATTTCTAGGGAAAGGGCAGAAGCGCTGAAGGAAGAAACGAAAAAGAGCCTGCTCTGCCCTCGCCTCCCACCTTTCCTTTCCCCCAGAAATTAGTGCCTACTTGATTATTTGCAGCTGTTTGGAACCTCAAGATTTGTCCACAGTAGCAAGGGAGAGTCGCGCTTCCAGAAGTGAAAAGCCATTTTCGCTCCAGGACTTTCCTGCTTTGAGTTTGAGGGCAAGGTATTTCTCTCCCTTCCAGCAGACCCCCAGCCCTCCAGCCCAGGCTCAGAGCCTCAGAACCTCAGACAGCCCTACACGTCTTAACGCCCCAGCCATTTCAGCTGCCTGCACCAGCCCTGGGGCCCCAGGCCGGTTCCCACTGCCAGGGTGTGGCCCTGACTTCCCCAGAGCCGACCTCCCCCCAACCCCCGGGAGAGGTGGGAGAGGTCCCAGGACCTAGTGTCTGCCACCCTCCCTCCTGCTGTCCTCCTTGGCCTCGGGCTGCTTGCCACCTGCCCAATAGCCGCAAACCTGGAATGCACTGGCCACGCAATACCCAGCGGGTTCCGACACCCGGCGGGAGACCTGGACACTGAAGGGGTGGGTCAGGAAACAGGGAATGGGCTGAGCACAGGGTCCTGTACCTATACAATGAAGGAAAGGGGAGGTAGAAGAGGGCCGCAGGGAAAGTTCTCGGAGCATCTGGTGCCGGCTGAAAGGAGTCCCCAGAAGCCAGAGGCAGAAAGCCGGGGGCTTAGGCCACACCTTTGCAACCTTAGGCTGCTTGGAGAATTCGCGGGTGGGAAACGCATCGGCGTCCCTGCGCCACAACTGCCACCCATCCCCGTGGTGCCCAGGGGCTCGGCCGCACCGTGGCTCGCGCATCCCTCGCTGATGATGGCCCCGCGAGGCCAGGAGGAGACGCACGTCCCGGGTCTCGCGCCCTGGCATCGCCCGTCGAGGAGAGGGGACCGGGCCTGCGCCTCCAGAGATCCCCTGGCGGTGGCCGGGCCACCCCCTTCGGTGGTGGCTTCCCTCCCACTCGGCCCTACCAAATCCCAGGAATCCCTGTCCCCCCTTAGTCGCTCCGGGGCTTCTAATCACTCCGTATCGATTTCCCTAACTCTTTTCATCCCGTTGAAGACACATCTTAAAACACTCCAGCTCGGAGTGTGCTCTGGGCTTTATCCACACTAATAAAATGATTTACCCTTCTCTCTGCGCTCTCCTCACAGAGGAAAATCGTTCGAGCCCCGGCTATTTGTGTGTGATCAGTAAATATTTAGTGTGGTGACATCCTCAGCTCGGCTGCGGATCGATCCGGGCCCGCCGGGAGGTGCGCAGGACCCGGGCGGGGCCTCGCCGCCCGCAGCACAGGGGGCGCCGTCCGCCCTCGCCGCCAGCCGCTGATTTACGGCCTGGGCAACCGGCTCAGGGGGGCAGAGCGCGCCTGGAAAATTGGCTTTTCAACCTTTTTACTTTTGACATTCAGCCACCTCCCCGGGCTCTGGTCCTCGCCTCCGCCCCGCCCCTCCCTAGCCCTCGCCCCGGGCGACCCGCACGCCCCGAGAAACCTTCCCCAGGCTGCGCCCCTGGCCAGGACCACCTATCACAGCGCTGCGTTTCCGGGCGGGGGTCGCCTCTTTAGGGCAAGATGCTCTCCGCCCGCCTACACCCTTGAAGGCGGAGAGGGGGTGGAGGGTCCTGGAGCTGCCTCTGTGGAATGAGTGGCTGCTCTCTGGCCACCCTTCCAGGGACCCTCTGCCTCTCCCCTAACGCTGCAGCGCAGCCTCTAGTCCTGGACGCCCTCGACCGGGTGGTGTGGGGTGGAAACTTTACTTCTCTCTGGGAGACACTTGTCTTTGCTTAGGGACAAACAGACTATTAGGCTGAAGGTGTGTGAAGCAAGGCCTCTCCCTCATCTTGCTGCTAGAGAGAGGGTTTCCGCGGCGCTTCGGCGACGCCGGGGCTCCTGTGGTCCACCTGGCCTCCCTGCAGAAGCCATACTACTTCACGATCTCGGGGCTGTCCCTTCGGCCTGGCCCATGGGAATGGGAACCTAGCCACGAGTGGGGCATCTCACGGTCCAGCCTTGTCGCAGGAACCTTGCCACCTCAGGGTGCTACTTGGCCAGAGGAGCCCCGGGGAGCATTAATCCACAGGCTCCCCGCTCTCGGGCCTTGGGCACAGGGCTGAAGGTCTCCAGCACCCACCGGTGACCACCTGTTAACGGTTTACGTCTTTCTCACCTGAACCCTCGGCCTTTGCCATTCCCCTGTGGCCCACGAAAGAAGGTGGTCGACCTTAGTGTGCCCACGAAACCTACCCAGACGCCAGAGCCCTTGCCTTTGTCCTCCATACAGTTTTCTAAATCGCCTTACCTGCAGACTATATCTTTATACTAATGCATACTTAATTGGTCCATCTTGACTGTCCATATAAAACAATTTAATTAGGGTGCTTTCTTGCTTTGGAGAGCAAAGAAAAAAAAATCTGCCCAATGCTTATTGTAGTTAGCACCAATACAGGCAGAAAATGTAGCACAAGTTTTTGGTTGAAAGAGCACCTCTGTGCCCATTGAAGGGCGTTGATCCGAAAAGACAGAAAGGACAAGTAAAATCGATTTGAAGCGACCCTCTCTGTCCCTTTCACACCATTCAGAAACTCCATTCCTTCTAAGACAAAGACCAGTGCCTTGGGAATTTTCAGGGAAAAAGAGGACTCCAGTCCCAGAAGTCTAAAGCACTGTTTTAAAAATCCTTAGTATTCCACCTTAAACCTGCCCTGGGCGCTGTGCCCCCCGAAAGGTGGATTTCACAAGTGCTCCCTCTGCAGAACCAGGCAAGCCAACTAGCAGCCTCCCCCATCTCCTGCCTGCTCGGCCTTACAGCCAGCTTGGGCCAGCCTTTAGGGTTCATACAGCCCTCACCTTTGACCCTCAGGATTGGAGTGACTGCCTGTGCTACAACTTTGGCCAAAGTTAAAAGAAAACAACCACAAAATTGCTCTTAAACCCAGGGAAGCCTGTTGTGGTTCAGCTGCCTGAGCCACCCTTCTCAAGAGTCACCTCTGTCCCCAACTTTTTCTCCCTTCCACTTTTGCAAGGAATTGCACTGGCCATCTCTGACAGGGTGAATTTCAGGTGTCAGATAGCATCTCTGGGTTTCTTAAATGGCTGGGTCTAATTGGCCCCCCAGTAAGAACCCCAAATGCCAGGTTATGCTACTGACGCCCAGGCTGGGGAAGACAACATGGATCAGACCTGGCAAAAAGAGGGAGGAGGGAGAGGAGGGGCAAGAGGCCACACTGCGATCACCTTTGCCTGCCCAGAACCTGGCCTGTCTGTTCCACCATCCCTCGCCCTTCAGCCTAGGTTGATAGAGGCGGGGCAAAAGGGAGGGGGCACTCCTGAGTTACACAAGTGGCCTCCTTCCTCTCATAGAACGAGTTCACTGCCTCCCCAGAGAAAACTCACCATCCATCCACTCAGTGGAACTGATGAAACAAACCGCAAGGAAAAACTTCTCCAGCCCATATTTATGGTATTAATGAATAGTTTAAAAAAGATTTACACTTCTTATGATCAATATTCTGAGTTATTTCCCTCAAAGTATGTAATTACAGTGTCTTCAGAGTTTTCATCATTGTTTGAGGTGGCAAAACCATTTGTAATTTTCATTAGCCAGTAAACATGTAATTAACATTCAGCACTGTGTTTAACTTAATTCCTGTTTAAGACAAGGACAAGAAGCAGCCGAAGAGCGTTAGTTCCATTTGTCAAGTCTGACATACATCTTACCATAACAGTTTCCTAAAATAAAAGATCCGTCTTTCCCCATTATTCTTCTCTTAAAACAAAACAAAAAATACATTAGTTAAAACTGCATTGAACTGGAGAAGCAGCATAATTTATTTTCAATTTTTTTGCTAGTTGTTGGATTTCTGCTTTCCTTTATTCTTTTTGGGGGAGTGACAAAGGCAGGGGTGAATTAAGCATTCATTTTAGGAAGACATGAAATGGGAAATCCCTCCCCCCAAAAGAAATAGATTTCTTGCTCAGGAAAGTTCTAGAATGGGCACCAGAAAGGGGAGGAAGGCACTTATCCCCAGGGGAGAGGGGAAAAATCACTTGGGAGACTTGAGATAAAAGTAGAAAATGAGGATTCCAATAGATTCCTAGGAAAAATGTTGCCTTCCTGTTTCAAGTTCTATCCTTGATCCAGGGCAAGAGGAGCTTGTCTGCCTGCCTACGAGGCTGCTGCTTCCCCCCCTCTCCCACCTCTGTTATTTCCCAACTTGCTTTAGGATTAGCCTCCATCTCTCTCGACCCCAAACAGTGGAATTTGGCTGTGCCTCGGGTCGTCTTGCTTTGCAATATTGGCTGTGGTTGTTGGCGGTTTTCTGCTGAGCCTGAGCCGATTGCTGCAGCCTCCGACTAAACTCATTAAGTTGGGAGATTTTTTTCAATTGGACGGGTGTTTTTAAAGTCTCGTCTTTCCAGCCCCAAACAAGGTGTAACAACGCACTCTTCCTTCTAAGGAATGAGATGCGAGACAAGGATCACTCCAGACGTCTCCTACCTACGGTTTGGGGTTTTTTTCTTAAAGGCGAGGCTTGCATTCCTCAGCGGCTATGTACAAAGCTCCCTGAAACCTTGTCTCTCTAAAGTTAGTGTGCAGGGCTTTCCCAGGCTGAGAGCGAACGCCTAATACATGGGGAAGCACTTCCTGGAGGTGGACGATCTCTCCCTTCACCTTTCCTCTTTTTCCCTGCAGGCTAGTGCCTACTTTTTATCAGTTTGCACAATCGCTTAGATAAACACCGAGGAGGAGATTCTCTTTAATTATCAAAGACACATCTTTTCAGGGGGCCAACAAAGCATTTATTTCACCCGCCAAACTAAAGGAGAGTTATTCCAGTTTAGAAGGAAGATGCAAGCGGTTTGGGATCTTGAACAAGGAAAATATGGTTTTGGTATGTTTACTTACAGTATTTTTTTTTTCCTCTTTCTCTCCTCTCTCACTTTTCTCCTTGTGCTGTGTGGGGTTGGGGATGACTTGGGGCTTTGCAGATAATCTGTTTGTTAATGTGTATAAAATGCCTAAGACTGTGGTTTAAGGAGCTTGGGGAAGGGGCAACAGAGTCAATTCAGTGCATTGCCATATTTTATTACATGTGTGTGGTAGGAGAGGTGGTAGAGGGAAAAGGAGGGGGGAAATACAATTGCAAAGCTGCCAAAATATGATTAAACCGAAGCATAAAGGCTGCCGTGCCTCCCATCTCCTCGTCCTGTCTCCTCAAACTCATTTCCTTCCATAGAGCAACTGAAAACCGGTCCTCTAAGACTGGTTTTCCGAGCGGAGCTGCTAGGCTCGCGCTGAGTGTGAGAATTTACTGTTCGATTTGCCTCCGCGCTTCATTTTGCAACCTTGTGCATCTGACAGCCAGCCAGCCAGGCAGGCAGGGAGGGAGGCAGGGGAGGCTTGCCCGGCGCCCTCGGCCGCGGTTCGGAAAGGGAGCGCTCGGCTAAGCTAGGAGGAGGATCGCGACAAGAAGGGTACTCACCGTCGGGCAGGGTGGTGGAGCTGGCGTGCGGATTTCAGGCCAACGTTTACCTTTTTGCTGTCTACTGCAACCGCTCCGGGCTGCCTTTAAGAAGCAATTGTGTGCTCCGTCCAAAACGTTCAAGGAACGGTTCCTCATTTTTAAAAAGCCAGCGAGAGAGACGACAGAGACAGAGAGAAAGAAAAAAAAAGAGGAGGGGGGTGAGAGGGACGCACATAAACCCAGTTCAAAAAAAAAAAAAAAAAAAAAAAAAAATCATCACCTCTTCACCAGTGACTCGGGTTGCGCAGAGGCGGCGAGATCCGAGTACAGTCCAAGCAAGCCAGAGCCAATTAATTTTAAATCCTGAAGAATTATTCAGATTAAAATGTACAGAAGTTTCATTCTCCTAGGTCTACGTGTGCCCAAAGTCGTTTCCCTTTAAGAGCTCCTTTTCTTTTAAAGTTGAATTTTAGGCAGCGAGGAGTCTTACACTAGGGGGCAGACAGATACTGTACTTGCTCCAATCTTAAGCAATTTTTTCCCTCCCGGCATATGCTCTGATTTAGCACTGTAAATTTTTCAGAGGACCCAACTCTGACAGCCCCTGGTGATTTTCAAAGTACCACAAGCCAGTGGTTAAAAATTGCATTGACTTGGAAGTTCAGAGGGGCACAATGGAAGCCCCTTTCCCTATTCACGGAGCTCCAGTGTGGTGGAAAAGAAAAACACACACGGACTAGATTGAGGGAAAGGAGGAATTCAATGAATCCTGGTGGACGGAACTGGTTTCTACCGAGTTCAGAGTGAAACTCAGCATGTGCTGTGGTCTGTGTTCATGTTGTGATTTAATCTGTAAAGAATCACAGGCCATCCGGCCACTTTTTGCAAAAAAAAAATAAAAATAAAAAATAAATAATATTCCTGGTTAATTTTTTTTAAGATTAAGACAATAGCCCCCTTCACCAGCCAAATTAAGGCTTGCCATTCCTCTCATTAAAATAAATTTACATCTGCAATAAAAGACTGGGTTGGATTTAAAAGAAAAAGAATAAGTAGATATATAGTGATATTTATCTTTCAGTCTGAGAGCTACTTCATCTTAAAGTTATAGCAAATAAACAAAGCTGAAGAAGACATTTTAAAATATTTTTTCTGTTTTTCTTCTGCCCAGTCAGTTCTCCTGCCTTTCCTTGTATGAGATAAAATTGACTTCAGGTTTTACAGTGATGTTTATCCCCTTCTAGGTAGCATTTCCATAAGCGAGGGAGTCCTAAAACAGAAGGAAATGCTTCTGAATTTGAGGCAGCCCTGTGGTCCTGCAACAAGCAGTCTAACTCTATAGAAGAGAGAGTTGGGAAATAGTTCCAGTGCAATCAGTGGCCTTGACAGTCCAACAATCCCTTGAAAAATTTAAAAATTGATGTTGTTTCTCAAAATCGTCCCTTCACAAGTGTGCAAAAGGTGATATTTGCTGCAGACATCTCTGCACGCAAGAGGCAAGGTTAAGCTTTCCCTATAATCAATTATTCTTCATTAAATTGAGATGGGAATACCTTTTAGGTTTGCCTGTCTGATCCCCGGCCTCACTATAACTGAACTTGTTCCCAATCTTCTGGTATTTGCAGCCCTAGGAAAGTCCTAGAATCCCAGAAGTTGAAAAGGGGAGAAAAAAACCAAAACCCTCTTTGAGATGATTTATTTTCCATTCTTCTTGTTCTCTTTAGAAAGAAGTTATATTGTCTCTAATCAACCTGAATTTTTCAGCCTGGCTTCACTCTGTGGCAATCTTATAACAAGCCAGGTTTATGAAAGTTCAGTGCCTATTATAGGCTGTTATTTCTTAAAACACTCAACTCCAGCACCTGCAGCTTTAATGAAATATATGATTTTGGTGGAGAAAGAGAGTGCTAGGAGGGCTGCAGGGATGAAGTTTAAGGAGGTTTTTTTTTTTTTTTCTTTCCTTAAGAACTAACCCCTATCTACCCACTTAGCCCTTACTTTGTGTTCTGCCTATCTGTGAAAAAGGAAGTCAATGCAGACTGCAAGCTGCACATGTCAATTATATGTGTGGTTTGTTTTTAAATACCTTTATCTCGTCAATTTTTTTAAGCTGCTAAGTACATTTTTCTGCAGTCATCAATCTACTCCTTATAGCGTTTCTATTTTTCCTGTGGAGCTCAGCATCTTTTGTGTAAAATATTACAATTGTTCATAAACCTTGTTGGCTTATGGGTTTACAGGTTTTCTCCATGCGAGTGTCCTTGATTGAAACACAATTCTCTTGTCTAAATGTGGAATAACTGTAACTCACTAACTGGTTATAATCAAACAGTAAGGTTACTGAAATGAAATACAGCATTGTGGGGAGGGGCTGCTCTATACGTTTGATGTTTAAATCCAGCTCCCTGGTATTCAAAGACACGGCCGTATCAGTGATGTTAGCATACTGAAAAGAATGGGCTAAACTATGAAGTTGTTCTTTTTGCAATGGCTCTCGAGGGCGAATATGGCTATGTGTGTTTTTGTGAGTTGTACAGGTATTATTTCCACGTTGGGGCCGAGTCCCTGAGTGTGTTTTAGTGACTATATGAATGCTCAAAAGGAACTTGAAGAACAATGAAGTCTGTGCTCAACTGTCCTATGACCTAGACGCACAGCTTCAGAAGTCTTTGTCTGTGTACATAGACAAATGTGCATCTGATACATGTGTGCCTACATGTCTGCACAGAGGGTGTGCAGAAGGAGGCAAAGTGGATGCCTCCACCTGTCCATCAGCGGGCGGAATGGTCTTTCCCCTCTTACCAGGACAGGGTGTGTGGCAGGACCTTAACTTGCAAGTGAGATCAAACCAACGAGAGAGAATAAAGTTGAGGAAATTTTAATTGTGTCATGACAACGAGATGAAGTCTTCTGCTTCTCGGCATCAGAGATGCTTGATTCCAGCAATTAAAATGTCAGGCCCCAAACCTATGAAATGTTAACCCTACAAGGAAATGCTAGACACCGGACGGCCCTTCTCGACCTAAACTAAATACATAAAAATGACCGCCCCAACTGAGCAAGTGTTCAGAGTTGATTAAGAGGAGGGCTCCCCATCACCCGGATTTGGCCAAATCTTTCGCTTGGAAAATGCCTGAAAGCTCGGCTCGAGACACCTTCTCACTTCCACGCCCTACCCTTTGCTAAGAAACTGCGGAACTTTTCTCTTTCTTTGGCTTTGCGGGCTCCAAGACGCGCCCGGAGTCCCCCGGCGGAGCGCGAGCGGCGGTTCTGTGGTAGCGCCAAGTTGCGAGAGGCGAAGTCCTCGGTTCCCTCCGAACCTCTCGCGGAGCCTTTAAGAGGCGTTGTGTGTGTGTGTGTGTGTGTGTGTGTGTGTGTGTGTGTGTGCGTGCGCGCGCGCGCGCGCGCGCCCGCCATGCTCGTCTCCCCGCCGGGGCGGAAACCTCGGGTGCAGGGCGCTGGGAGAACCGGGGGCCGCGCTCCCGGGGCCGGCGCGGGCCCATCCCCCGCTCTGCGGCCCGGGCGCCGCAGACACCCGGTCCCCGCCCCCCTTCGGCGCCCCGCGCGCCCTGCGCGGCGATCGCAACGCCGCTCGCGCTAGGACCGGGCAGCGCCCGCGGTCGCCATGGCGGGGCCGCCGCGCTCCGGCCAATGACGGCGAGGGGGCGGCGCGCGCGCGCCGGGCCAGGCCAACCCCGGCTGCTGCCTTATAAGGCGCGCCGTCGCCATGGCAACGTGCGCTAAGTTGCAGCAGTCGTGTCAAAGTTCACTATATAGAGAGCTCAGTGAGCTGATCGCGGAGAAGCCACTTCTGCCAGCCCTGGCGCCTATAAATCGCATTCCCTCCCGCGCCCCCCTTTTTAGCATATTTGATCACTTTGATTCTCTGTTCTTTTCTCTCCGCGGTGTGTGTGTGCGTGCGCGCGTGTGTTTTCCTCTCCTCCTCCTCCTCTCTGCGAGTTGCCTCCTTTCTCCGGGTGCCGCGCTGCCTCTTTCCCCCTCTTGCATTCCTCCTCTCCATCTTTCTCTCCCCCCTCTGCGCTCGGAGGATGTGCTTCTAGGTGGTGATCTGCCCTCCTTTCTCTCTTTTATCATCTCTCCCCCGCCGCCGGCGAGTTGACTCTTTCCCTATGTGTGTGAGGCGGCGGCGGCAGCAGCAGAAGCAGCGGCTCCGGCGGCGACAGCAGCGGCTTCACCGGCGGCGGCGGCGCTAGACGCGGCGGCTCCGGGCCCGACCCGGCGGCTCCGGCGGCGGCTCCCTCCGGCGGCGGCGGCCCGCGGACAGCGGCGAGCGAGCGGCCTCCACCGAGCGAGGGAGCGGCGCGGGCGGCGGCGGCGGCGGCCGGAGCGAGCGAGCGGGCGGGCGAGCGAGCGAGCGAACGCGGCGGCGGCGGCCCAGCGCCAGGACGACGCCGCGCAGCGCCGGACGCGGACCACTTTCATGCTGATTACCCCGGACTCGGGCAGCGCTCCGGCCACTCCGCGGGCCGCCGGCCTCCGCCCCGGCCTGCCTGGCTCCCTGGGTGCGCCCGCGCCCGCGCCCGGCGCCTCGGCTCTCCCAGTCCTCCAGATTTCGATGGCTTTCCTGAATGGCTGACTGTGGGCTGCCCTGGACTTGGCCCCCGGACAGTCGCCTCTCCTCATCCTCCTCCTCCTTCTCCTCCTTCTCCTCCTCCTCCTCCTTCTCCTCTTCCTCCTCCTTCTCCTCTTCCTCCTCCTCCTCCTTCTCCTCCTCTTCCAACTCCTCGGCTGCACACCAGATCTGAGAGCGAGAGAGTGAAGGAGAGGGAGGGAGTGAGAGAGAGCGAACGAGATCTTTGGAGATTTTTTTTTTTTTTTTTTTTTGCCTCCTACTTCTGTCTTGAAGCCAGACAATCGACTTGCAGCTCTCCCTCCCCTCCCTCTCTCTCTCCCCACGTTCTGCTCCCACTCTCTCTCCCCTATCCCCTTCCCCTCCCCTCCCCACGGAAAGCCCCCCGAAACCAACAAAGCTGAGCCGAGGGAAACAAACAACACAAACACACCGGGCCAGACAAGCCATCGACAAAACTTTGCAAAAGCAAAAACAAAAAAGGAAAAACTAACCAACCTCAATCAACTAGCCCTGAGCCACCCGGGGCGCCCTCCCGCGCCCTCTCGCACCCTCGCACACACAAAAGGCGGCGCGCCGGAGCCCGAGACTCGGGAGCCGACGCCGCCCCGCCGCCGCCCGCAGCCAGGGGAGCAGGAAGTCCGGACGCAGCCCCCATAGATATGGCAATGGTAGTCAGCACGTGGCGCGACCCCCAGGACGAGGTGCCCGGCTCTCAGGGCAGCCAGGCCTCGCAGGCGCCGCCCGTGCCCGGCCCGCCGCCTGGCGCCCCGCACACGCCACAGACGCCGGGCCAAGGGGGCCCGGCCAGCACGCCGGCCCAGACGGCGGCTGGCGGCCAGGGTGGCCCCGGTGGCCCGGGCGGCGACAAACAGCAACAGCAGCAGCACATCGAATGCGTGGTGTGCGGGGACAAGTCAAGCGGCAAGCACTACGGCCAGTTCACGTGCGAGGGTTGCAAGAGCTTCTTTAAGCGCAGCGTGCGGAGGAACCTGAGCTACACGTGCCGCGCCAACCGGAACTGTCCCATCGACCAGCACCACCGCAACCAGTGCCAGTACTGCCGCCTCAAAAAGTGCCTCAAAGTGGGCATGAGACGGGAAGGTATCGGCCTCTCATTTCTCCCCCTTCGCCCGGGGTCTCGGGGCCCTGGGTGCGTTTGGCTAGCCTGTTCTGGGTAAGGACAAGCGGCCCCAGCGCTGCTCTTCGCATTGCAGCCGAAAGGGGTTTTTATACTAGAAGGAGTTCTGCACTGGAACCCAGACCTCCAAATCCGCATGCTTTGGCGGACTGATTTCCTTCTCTCTTTGAGCTGTTTTCATTTTCTATGCTTTGATTGAGAGTTCATTCGAGTTCACCTTTCTTCAAGGGATGGGGTGGTGTTGTTTTAAAGCCTGCTCTCTCGCTCGCGCTCTCTCTCTCCCTCCTTGTTTTTCCTGCATGTTCAACATATGTCCCTCCCCCCCACCCCTCTTCCCAGCCCCCACCCCCTCCAAAGGAAAAACCAACCTGAGATTGTACTTTTGTACGGGGGGTTCAAATTACAAATGGCAATTTTATGCACTTCGCCGTATTAACGCTGCCGCCCGGGCAGCGCTCATGTGACCCTCCGTGGATTAACATTCTGCTAAAAGAAATATATCTGCTTTCTTTTTCCTTTCACTTTTGTAACCCGGAGAGTGCTGTAGGGAGTAGGAAAGGGTGGGCGAGGGGCCTCAGGCTACTGCCTTCGCTCTGAACGAGTTGGGTCTTTGTGATATAAAATTCGCCCAGCGCAGCTAGCAGTGCTCTGCCAATGGCGCGCGGCGCGCGGGGCGCGGGCTCCGACTCGGGGCGAGCCAACGCCGGGGTTTCTTTGTGTAACTGCGAGAGCGACTCTCCCGGTCCGGAGTCAGATAACAGCGCCAGCCCAAGCCTAGCCGGCCTGCTCCGGCCCTCGCGGGCCTTGGCCCGGAAACCCCGGCGCCCGGCGACTGCTCCCTGCCTCTCCCCGGCTGCCTTTCGCCTTAGCCGGCCTCTCTCTCTCCGCCCTCTCCCTGCGTCTCTCTCCAAGCTCACTGATTAGGCAGACGCCAGACTTCGATTCTTCCCTCCTCTCTCGCCGGGGGTTCCCGGCCGTGCTGGGACTGGGGCCCGGGCTAGGGCTGAGGTGTTTGGGGAGAGTAGCTCTAGGGTGGCTACAGGCCGTCCCGGGCAAACCCCTGGGTCTTGCAAAAGCGTCTCACCCTCCTCCTAGACTCGCCCCTCCCGCTCCCTCTCCTCCAATCAATAAGAAATATCAGCTGTTTAGCAGTAAAGAAGAAAGATGCCCCCAGAATGCTCCATCCCGCCCACAGCTCCGGGGACCCCCAGGCAAAGTGACCAATTCTGGGTCCTTGGCCGACCAGCCCGAGCGGGCCTCGGAGGCAAGTGTCCTGGCCTGGCTATGAGAGCCTGCCTGGGTGGTGGTTTGTGAACAGTGGTGGCCAGGCACCCGGCGACTTCCAGGTCTGTGGCGGGCCTGCCTGGCTCTGGGGTGGCTCAGGGCCAGGGGCAGGTGGGGGTCGGGCTAGGGCAGACCCCGCGGGGGACCTGGAATCAAGGCTAAGCATTAACTGTTGAGTGTCTCTTTTCCTCCCCAGCGGTGCAGAGGGGCAGAATGCCACCCACCCAGCCGACCCATGGGCAGTTTGCGCTGACCAACGGGGACCCTCTCAACTGCCACTCCTACCTGTCCGGATATATTTCCCTCCTGCTGCGTGCCGAGCCCTATCCCACGTCCCGCTTCGGCAGCCAGTGCATGCAGCCCAACAACATCATGGGCATCGAGAACATTTGCGAACTGGCAGCGCGGATGCTCTTCAGCGCCGTCGAGTGGGCCCGGAACATCCCTTTCTTCCCTGACCTGCAGATCACGGACCAGGTGGCCCTGCTTCGCCTCACCTGGAGCGAGCTGTTCGTGTTGAATGCAGCACAGTGCTCCATGCCCCTCCATGTCGCCCCGCTCCTGGCCGCTGCTGGCCTGCATGCTTCGCCCATGTCCGCCGACCGGGTGGTCGCCTTTATGGACCACATACGGATCTTCCAAGAGCAAGTGGAGAAGCTGAAAGCGCTGCATGTCGACTCTGCCGAGTACAGCTGCCTCAAGGCCATAGTCCTGTTCACCTCAGGTAGGAAGTAGCCCTGTCCTCTGGTGCCCTGGTGCAGAGTTAGGACCAAGAGAGATTGGGACACACCAGGGCACACCTAGCTTACCCTCCTTGCAAGGCCGGGCTGTGGATCCAGTTCCAAGCTGGAATTCTGTGTGGCTGCTGGGCACCACCAGGTTTGGCCTGGCCCAAGGCTGGCTTGCTGAGAAGATGCTGAGCCACATCTCCCAAAGTGGCACACAGGGCAGGCTCACCGACCTTTTCTTCTTCTGCAGTGCCCAAATTGGGTGCACTGTCCTGCTTCCTGGCTGAACCCCCGGCACTTTGGGCCTACTCAGCCCCCTGGCAGTCCCCTTGAGGCCCTGGCTTTCTCTGGTATGCTGGCTGGGCCTCTAAGAGATGCTCATGGGCTAGGAGGAGCACTGCCTGGCATCTTCCCTGCAGGAGAAAGTTTGCCCCTGCAGGGGACAAGTTTTCCTTGTAACTCAGTAGGAGTTTGAGAGACACAGGCAAATCCATGCTGAAGGAAGCAGTTTTCTAACTCATATATATTCATTACAATCATGCAGACCCCCCAGGAGAAGGGAAAAGAGCTGTCAGAAAGGGACGAGAGAAGGAAAGGCCATCCTAATCTCAGACTGTCTGGAGGGGTTATGGGCTCTGGCCACTGGCTTCCACGCCCAGACAAAACCTTAAGACAACTTTCAAACAATCCAAAGAGTGTGTGCCAGCTTGCGCTGGATATGACTGTGACAGGAGATAGAAGACCATCATTGACTGTATTATGAAATCTAATTAGTTTACATGTAGTTTAACCTGTGTGAGTAATAGATCTGATATTAATTAACTCTTGAGGCCAAATGATTTTTGAAGGTGTCTGGCTTTCCATTGCGGGCCACACCTGAGCCTTTGGGCTGCCTCCAGGTTCAGCCCAGCAGAGCCCAGGTGGGTGGAAATTACCCCCTCCCTTCACATTCTTGTACTAAGTTGTCAGCTGATCCCTTTGTCATGGCTGAGAGGGGAAAGGGGTTCCCGGTTAACAATAACAAACATTTGGACCTTGGTAGGGCTTGCAACCTGCTTAGTCACCCAATGCAGGCTTTTAAACTTGCAATGGAGAAAGTGGAAAAGGTGGATAGGTTAGGTGATAAACAGCAAAGATATCCACAATTTCTTCCTTATTGTTTGGAAGAAATCTGGGGAATCAAGTCATTAGCTAAGTCTGTGGCAGGTCCTGAGTCCTCAACTGTTTTTTGTACCGTGCTGCTATTTACATAAAATCTCCCCCCACAGCCACCCCAAATCAAGCCTTTGGAAGTCATCAGCAATCAGGGGGCAGCCTTTAGACAGAGAAGAGCTGGAAGACTGGGATCTGTGTTATTTTTCTCATGAGCCGGTTATATCTCCCTTATATGTCTGATACTAATGTAGAGACAAGACCCCACCTTACAGCCTCCTTCTCCCTCTCCCCATAAGCTGACACCCAGCCCATCTCCTGATGACGCTGGGCCCAAGTTCTCAGAGGATGGGAGTGGTTGTTAATTTCTTGCTATCATTGTTAGTTCTTTGCCTTACCCTTGGTCTTTGAAGGAAAGAAATGACTGATACAGTTTAATTTATTACTGTTTGCAAAACGTGGAGGCATGTGTGGAGCATGCAAATGCCCTCACAAAGAGATAAAGGTGGCTGTTATCTGATTCAAAAGATCCCCACCGAGCTGATGCAGAGGGAGTCCTAGACAAACATCCTGAAATTCCTTACTACAGACACCTATTCCTTCTGTAGACACATAGAGTCCTAGGCATGGATTTGAGGAGGTTGGTGGGTTCTGGTTCTAGTGGAGGAGGTGGTGGCAACTGCCTTGGAATATCTGTTTTAATGATTCACCATATGCATGTGTTAACCCCTATCCTGCATGGGGAACAAGGACAGGTCAGGTCACTACCTGAGCTGTCTTCTAGGAGAAGCCTCTCATTAGTGTACTTTCACATCTCTGAAAAAGAAAAGTGTTTTCCTGAAGATAACAGGGAGCAGGGTGCTACTTGGAGGGGCCTGCTTTAAAAAAAAAATAGGGGGGGGGTGTGGGAGAAAAAGGGAGAGAGAAGAAAAGGGGGAAAAGAAACAGCTCAAATGAACAGAGATCACAGTTTGCATGGCTGCCTTTCAATAGGCTAAACTGACAAGATCAGTTTTAAAGGGCCACTTAAATCAGTTTCAAAGACTGAAGAAAAATGAGTTGCCCTCTTTGGGGAGAATCTGAGGCTGGGTTGTGGACGCCATTACTCGAGACTGGGCCAGGTTGTCCCCCACCCCCCAGCCACTATATAATTATAATCCAAACTATTATTTACTGAGGAGGAAGGGGAGGTGTGCTGGCAGCTTGGGTCTGTCTGTTTGTCTGTCTGAGTACTGACTTGGGCCAGATTCACCCAAAGCACCTCTGCTTGAGCCTCCCAGAGACCCATTCTGAGGGCTGGGCCGTGAAAGCTTGAACACTGTGAGCTGTGCTTAATTTCAATGCCAACGCTCAAGGACCAACTCAGGCCTGCTGCTCCACTGCCCCCAGGTTTTCAGTGCGTAGACGTTTGCCCCACATCTGAGTTTGACAGGGCTCTCTGCACGCACCTCATGTGACCATTTCAAGCCTCTTAATCTGATGACTGAATTCTTCTTTTTCTTCTTCTCTCTCTGTCTCTCTCTCTTTTTAACTTTCTTCCAGATGCCTGTGGTCTCTCTGATGTAGCCCATGTGGAAAGCTTGCAGGAAAAATCCCAGTGTGCTTTGGAAGAGTACGTTAGGAGCCAGTACCCCAACCAGCCCACGCGATTCGGGAAGCTTCTGCTGCGCCTGCCTTCCCTCCGCACCGTGTCCTCCTCAGTCATAGAGCAATTGTTTTTCGTCCGTTTGGTAGGTAAAACCCCCATCGAAACCCTCATCCGGGATATGTTACTGTCCGGCAGCAGTTTTAACTGGCCATATATGGCAATTCAATAAATAAATAAATCAAAATAATAAGGGGGAGTGAAGCAGAGAAAGAAAAGGCAAAAGACTGGTTTGTTTGCTTAATTTCCTTCTGTTAAGAAAGGATATAAAAGATGTTACACGTTTGCTAAAAGAAGAGAGGGGAAGAATTTAATGGACTGTGAATTTCAAAAAAAAAAGGACTGTCAAATGAACTTTTACAGAATGCATTAAAAAAAAAACTCCTGTGTTGGTCAGAAAAACTTGCTACTTATCATTTTGTATAAAAAGGAAATTAGTCTTTTTCTTTTTTGGTAAATTTTTGAAAAATATTGCTAAAAGTGCATTTAAGGAGATTGGGAGAAAATTAGAAGAATGGAGAAAGTGAGTCTTTTTTTTTTTCCAAATTATTAATTGTCCTGTGTCTATGTACCTCTAGCTGTTCTTTTTTGTACTTTTCTGGTTCCAAACCAGTTTCTTCTGTGGTTCTATAATAAGTTTTGATATAATCTTGGCTTCTTAAAAACTGTGTATCATTAAAATATATGTTCTGCAAGAATTAAAACTGAGTCCATGAAAATATCATAGGAAGACATAAAACTTTAAAAGGCAACTCAAAGACCATGGAAACGCACTTACAAGTGGTGACCAAAATTTTAGGTGAAGTTGAGCACTCTAATTAGAGAATGGGAGGAACCACATCCAATACTTAACTTCCCCTACCCTCCCCTTGTCCCCCAAAAGACACCACGGCAAACCTAGCTTTTTAAAAATATTTTAAGAAAGAGAATGACTGTGGAATTTATTGGCAGCCAAGGAATGTGTCCAAGACACATGCTGAGGTTTTGAATAAAAAGTGAACTTTTGTAATTTGATTGGGTTCCGGCTTAGTTCTTGAATTGTTACGAAAAATCCTCTATCTGTTTGTATATTTGCCAGCCCTTTGTATTATAATTGTTGATATTTTCCCTTTTTAAAAAATACCATTGAAATCAGCATGACAAAATAACACTGTTGGCACTTATAGGTAACGTGATTGATTCAGTATCTTAGAGTTTACAGTTTGTGTTTTAAAAAACTGAAGGTTTTTTTTTAAGTGCAACATTTCTGTATACTGTAAAAGTTATAATAACTGAACTGTTTGGTCGAGTCTTTGTGTGTTATATTCAAGGAAAATTGAAAGTATTCAGAAATTAAAATATTATTTGATATCTGAAACCTGTTTGGCGGTCCCCACTCACTGTGTCCATGGAAAAGAGCCCCTGTGAGCTCTGGAGGGGCCTGAGCCGGCTGGGGGGGGCTCATTTGTTTGCTGCCCCCAGTGAGCTTGTCCAAAGGTGGACTAGAATATTTGCCTGTTTAATTTGGGTGTGTGTTGGGGGGAGCTGAAGTTAATGGTTTATCTATGGTTTAGGAAGTGCCACGACTGATTAGTAAGCCACCCCATTCACCTAACCCTCCTTTTAATTAAAAATGGATTTTCCAGGAAAAAAAAAAAAAAAGGCCCTTATATTTGTCACACTTAAGTGCCTGCTTAGGAAAGGTATTGTGAAAGTATTAGAAATCTTGAGATCAGTATCTATTTTATGATCAGGAAAAATACTCTTTTGTACATTTCTGACAGTTATGCAGAAGATCATTCAAGCAAGCTAATCACAGCATTGTAAATAGAGGGCAGTTGTTTGCAATGAGTTTTTCCTCAAGTAGGTGTAATTTATAAAAAAATTCTACGGTTCTCATGTAGCATGGTTGTTGAGAGGATTTCAGATTCAGTGACATAGCTTATAGTGCTGAAGGGTCTGCTTTTAATGTGTATATGATAACTTGCAGTTGGGCTGCCTTTCTCCTCCCCCTTTACCACGGGTCAAGGGAATCTTCTCCATTGGAGTTATGTACATAAAAACACATCGACATTTGGACATTTCAGATTGTGTAGATACAATCTGTGCTGTTCTGGGATCCTTTGTCCTTGGACGTCAAATTAAGAAAAAGGGGGTGGGGGTGGGGAAGACCAAGAAAGACAAAAACTTTACAGGGTGTGCTGATTTGGAAGTAGTGACTATTTGTTTAAGATCCCCCCCCACACACACTTTCTTTTTTTCCCCTGGTGCTGGGAGCTTCCAGTTTATTCACATTGAGACTTTTCAAGCTACCTGCCCTGGAATATACTTTTCTGTGTTGTCATTTAATCTTAAAATGGGGAGGAGATCCTGGTGAGGAGGTGAAAGAAAAGGAATCATTTTGTAAAGTGTATTAAACTTTGATACTCAGTTCCAGTCTATACATGCAGACCAGAAAAATCTGATTTGTGCATTCGAGCAGACTTCTCTCTCTGGCTCTCAGCTTCTTTCTGTAGATATATACATCTATAAATATAAGTATGTTCTTATGGCACAGTATCTTTGACCTTTAGATGGAGGTTTTTTTCAGTTGTTTATTTTCTCCTCTTGCAAGTGCTATCCATGTGAGTGTGTGAAGTTTTCCTTATAAGTAAAACACAGGCCCTTTCCTTGTTTGTTTTGTGTTAGTTTATTGTAAACAGCCATTGTTGTAAATTATTATTGGCATTAAATTATAATTTATGATTTTCAAAGCAAAAGACAGTCCCTGTTTTATTATGCTTTAAGCATGCATTCTAGGCGTTTAAAAATCTCTCTTTCTCTCTCTAAGTTTCAGCAATGAGCTTGGGGTCTGCGAGGCCAAAAAAATGAAAGAAAGAAAAAGACAATTTTTCAACCGGTTAAAACAAAACCCCTTGTATATGTTTAGAGTGGCCGGAGGAGGATCTGTTTAGAGTCTTGAGTTCGGTTTAAGTTTATTGCATTTAAAGAAAGTTTTTCTTTTCACGCTGAGTTAGAACAAAAGATCTTTGCTGAGACTGAATTGGACAAAAGACGAGGGCTGGGACCCAGCTAGTGCGTTCAGTGTGAAATTGACGAGATCTTTAAAAAAAAAAAAAAAAAAAGCTGCTAAACATGGCGACTCTTTCCCTTTAAGTGTCTCTTTTCCCTTGCTGTCTTTTTTTCCTCCATCTGATCTGAGCTGCTTTATTTCTTTTCCCAAGCCCGCTCCCCCTCCTCCTCTCGGCGCTCGCGGGGATCGCAGAACCCAGTTAGACGCGAAATGCAACAATAGTGCGCGGAGAGAAAGGGGCGACCGCTGCCTCGCGCACTTTCAGGCAGACCTGGGGCGGCCCGGGCTGGCGGGACCCGCGCCGTCCCCGCCCCGCTCGGCCCCGGAGCCTCCGCTGGGCCGGGCCGCGGGCTGCGGGGAGCGGGCCGGGTCCGCGGCCGGCGGGGCCCCGCGCGCCGCCCCCGCCCCCACTCGCGCGGCGCAGCGCCGGCCGGGCAGCGCGGAGCGGCGGGCGCGGGGCGGGCGCCGGCGGGCGCGGGGCGGGGGCGGGGCGGGGCGGGGGCGGGGCGCGGCGCGGCGGCGCGGAGCGTGTGAACTCGGCCTGCAGCTCGGCCTCCGGCCGCGCGCGGAGCCAACATGGCGTCGCCCAGCCGGGCCGGCCGCGGGCGGCGCGGGGCTGCTAATGGGAAACACATTGGTCCCCGAGAAAGCCCAGCAGGACGGAAGGCGAACGCGGGGCGGGGCGGCGCCCGGCCCTGCCCTCCGCCCGCGCCCCGGCCCGGCCCCGTTATACGAGGGGCGCGCGCTCGTGCCCTCGCATGCCAGGCCCCGGGGCGGGCAGGCAGCGGAAGCCACCGCGCGCACAGACGCGCCGACACGTTGGGGCCCGGGGGCTGGGGTCGGCGCTCGGGTGCGGGCCCGGGCGGCCCGAAGCCCCGGACGGGCGAACCCGCGTCGGCACGTCCGAGTCGGGGAAGGGTGGCTTCGGGGCGGCCAGGGCCGGGCACAGGTTCCAGCGAGGGTGGTCGGAGACCCCAGGAAAGTGTGTCCTCCTTGCACGAGCGCGTCCGCGGCGGCGGATCCTCCGCCTCTGGTGGGTCCGAGGGCGGGCTGGGCGGCCTGGGCTAGGCCTGGCCTCCCGGGACGGCGCTCGCAGGGCCGCTCCAGGACCGGTACCTCGGGACCGGGCCGTGATCTCGGCCAACCACGGGGAGAATCACCCGCTCGTCCAGTTGCAGCCCCAACCCCGGCCCGGAGAACCTATGTCCTCCGCCTGGGAGAGTAGCAAAGTATTCTCTGAATTTCAGGCCTCGTCAAGATGTATTGAAGTTGGGTTTTAAAAAATGTGCTTCAGATGATTTTTCCCATTTTCTCAGATTTCAAAGGCTCCCTGCAGTGCGGCTGCCTAATTAATGGTGAAATTCAACTAAATCTAATTATGCAGTAATTTTAAAGCAGTTAGTGATGGGCGTTGGTTTGAAATAGGACCCCGGTTTTTAAAAGTTTGCTTACTGTATTGATGTAGGAGAAAGCTATCTTTTGTATGGTGGAGAAAGATGGAAAGAATAGTTTTACTGCGTGAACTAGAAGGCTGACCGCCGCCCACCAGGCCACGGCCACTGCATCTGGACGTTCCGTTTTCTCTCTCATGCTCTGGCTGAATGAGTGCTAACCTACCCAGGAGACCCGGTTTCCTGTCCAAGAGGAAAGGAAGAATCTTTCCTATGGAGACGCAAAGCCTCTGCTGGGTGCATCCGTAAAATGCCTGAAAAACGGGAAAGGATACTTTTGTTTGAATAGTTCCACTCTTAGCATCCATTGTCATTAAGGCGTAGAGCTGACTCTTGGAGTTATGAATTTTATTATCCCTCTGATAACACACTTGTAGTAAGTTAGCATCCTATTCAAACTGAATGGTAAAGTCGCCTCATTCAACATGGCATCTGTGTCATCTAAAGTTTTTATTATTTTTTTTTTCCCCCTTGGAGTCCTGCAGGCCTGGCCTGTGGGCCAGTACCTCGGTTCCTAGCTATTTGGCCTCCAGATTAGGACTGTTGAGAAGCAAGGTGTGAGGGATGAGCTGGCTGTTTTGGCCTTTGTATTTTAGGCTGGGGTGAGAGACCCCCGGGTGGGGAAGACCTGGGGGGGCAGTGTCCCCATCTCCACCCCCAGGGTCCCCCCTCAAAATGACGTTCCTTGAAAGAAACATGCTTGTGATTAGCTAAGCAAACACATCTGCTTTCGGAGTTAGGCCTTCGTTAATTAGCTGAACAAAGGGCCGTTTTGCTTTTTACCTTTGCTGGGGGAGAGTGTGTTATTTCAGGAGTGTCGCCGGCCCTCCTCTTTTCAATCGCAGCCACGACGTTAATTTTATTGGGATTACTGGTGGGAAATGAGGTGGTGCAGGCTTCCGAGAGGAAAAGCTTGATCGTTACCCCCTTTGGAACTATATTTTTCCACCCAACCTCCTGCTCCTGAGGAGGGGGTGGGGTGTGGGGGCGTACTGCGCAGCAAGTTCGGAGCAATTGGAATTGGGCTCTCGGGATGCTGATCTCGGGTGACAGAGCGTGTGTTGAAGCTGAACTCTATAATTTGCGCTTCTGTTCCTTTATTAGGCCTGGACAACGAACTAATGAGCTTTGGCCCAGTACAATGTCACTTGTATTTATTTTCTTATGGCAACTTTGAGATAGCGGAAGTGCCCCTTACCAAGACCTAGGGCGGCCAGGAGTCCTGCTGACTGCTGTCCAGCCGGCCGGGTGGTAGCTGCCTCCCAAGGAAGCCAGGCCGAGCCCGAGAGCGCGGCAGGGCAATAGATCAGGCCTTTAGGTGAGATGCACTCAGAAAGGCATTGGGCTCCTTGGAGGTTTGACAGCCCTTCAGGGGTATGTCCAGGGTAAGGGTGCAAAAGTGGCATCATTTCCTCCAGGTACCAGGCAGAGTGAAAATCGTGCCACTCAATTTGCAAGGCCAGGAAGCCCTGGGAGCTAGCAAAGCTGCCCTGCAGTGGACTGGACATATGCTTTTGGCTCAGGAGGCCTAGGCTGATTCTGTAGCTGTCTGCTTGGGAGGTGAGGTGGAGGGGATGCCTCAGAGAGGTTTTTGGGACCCTAGAATGAGGGCTCCTTCCCCTCTCTTCCTAGTTGGTTACTCCAAAGATTTGCAGTTGCAGAGACTGGAATAGGTAGGGGGTGGGGCTAGGAAGGTTGGCAGAGGCTGTGTGGCAGCCTGTGCCCTGATAGAAAAGAGTATGAGCCCCCTCCCTTCAGGCACACAGGAGCATTGGAGCTCAGAGTACAGGGGGACTTTGAAGGGAACCCCTGGAACTGGAGGGGAGTAGATAGTTCTCTTCACAGCCTGAGACTTCCCGTGGCTCTCACCTCACTCCCCACCAGGAAGCCCTTGCTAATGCCCACACACTACACACAGACTACCCCATCTCTCTTCCTTCATCCCTCTGTCTTCCCATCTCCTCCCCACCTCTTCCTTACCTCCTGCAAATGGGTGTTAACGTGGGTCTTTATGTTCTGTCTATAACTAGGATGTAATCACGCGCCCCATGCCTCTCTCTAAAAGCATTTAATAAATGTCTATTAAAGCGCTACAAATGTAAGATGAATTTAGTGGCTCGGCTGCCTCCCTGAATCCAAACGGTAATGATGGATTTATCAACGGGGATTCGCCTTCAGCACAGTGAGGGAGGTTTAATCAGCAAATATGTCGGCGAGCACCCACCCAAATACAATCATTTGACCCCCTGCAGGCACTAGCCACCTCGCCTCTTCCTGCCACCGGGTGGGCAGGCCAAGGTCTTCTGGGGCCACCGCTGAGCCACTCAGGACCACAAGGGCAGTCTCCTTGCCTCTCGGTGGCAGGTGTGGGGGACCTGGAGTGGAGGTTTGGAGGTGGGAAGTGACGGTCGTGTTCCCACATCTGTGTTGCCCTGGCACTGTGGGAGGCTTCAGTGGGTGCCCTTGAGCCCCTTTTGGTTTTGTTTCTGCAGAGGGGGCTTGAGGTGGACTTTGGCCAAATCTTAAGGCCTGAGAGACTCACTGTGCTGCAGGGAGCCCCGGGCACCATTCTGGGAAGATACCTTTAGGGCAGAGGTCTCTGGTCCCAGGGCCCTCAGAAGGGGGTCAGCATGCCAGCCCCTGGCCGAGTGTGCCCATCCCCTCTGTGCTTTCTGGATGCCATGGAGGCTGTGCAGTCCCAGGCTGTCTGCAAAGAGGGCAGCGCCTCCAAGACAAGGCTGCAGCTTCCAAGTCTCTTCTCCCTACACAGATCTGGCTTCAGCCCCACTGGCCCTGTCCAGCTCACTAGCCGTTTGAAAGTTCTTAGGGCTGTGGATTTTGAGAATTCGGTTTGGGCTGTGATCATTAGCCCTCAGCCCCTTGGACCACCTCCTCCTCCTTTTTGTCTTTTATCTTTTTTTTTTTTTTTTTTTTTTTTTTTTTTTTTTTTTGAGAGGGAGGAAAGTGCTGGCCCGTTCCATCAAGCCCAGTTCGCATTTGCTTTGGCCTCTGATTTCTCTTTCTTCTTTGGAAATTTCATTGAGATGTCTCTGTACTTCGCTTGTCAGTTATCTTTGTTCCTTTTAAATAAAAGGCTTTTAAATGGACTTATTGCTCCCAGCGTGGGTTCCTCTTTCTAAATGTTAGAAAATTGTGCCATCTACCCGCTATGCTGAGTACTGTCACACTCGGAGACCTCGGGGACCTCCGGGCCGGCTTCAATGCCGCAGTGTCAGGGGCCGCGGGCAGCAGGAGGAGGGGGCTGCTCACGTGGATTTTTACAGCTCTGCGTCTGCAGCCGGCAGCGGCCCTCGTGGCCACGACAGGGCACGGCCCGCGCGACGCGCACAGCCGCCAGCCCGGTGGCAGCCGCGAACTTGGCTGCTGCCGTTGATCCCGGTCCAGAGTGCAGCGTTGGCGGGACCCGTTCCTTTGCGGCGAAGCCACCGGCAGAAGGGCCCTGCGGCCGGTTTTAGACGCCAACAGCTGCCCGGGGTCAGGGAAGCGGAGGATAGTGGGGGAGGGGCTCCCCGGTAGGCGCTGGAGCAGCTCGCCCGGCTCAACTCTGGAGCGCTTCGGGCGCCTCCGGCTCCCTGGGGAAGCCCGGCCTGGGCCCAGAGAGTGTGGCGCCAACAGCGCATCGCCCTCGGAGGGTGGGGAGCGCAGGTCCACTGAAACTTTCAGCTCCATTGGGGTGGAGATATTCGGGATGGATTTTGCTTCCTTGTTTGTGTGTGTGTGTGTTGTGTGTGTGTGTGTGTGTGTGTGTGTAGTGTGTGCGCGCGCGTGCATGTTTTGGAGGTTTTCTTTTTTTTTAAGCGTAGGACTTCTTTCCTTGAGGAAAATGTGGTTCTGTTGGACGCATTGGAAGAGTTAGGCGTCTGATGTGGAATCTCCTCCCCAGATCCCCTATTCTGAAAAACACCCACCCACAACCAAAGGTTCTTTTGAATAAGTCAGAATGGATTAACAGTTTACATTTTATTTTGTGGCCTCCCTTCTCAAACGGTTTTTTTTCCTTCTTCTAACGTATTAGGAGTATTCCTTAAGATTTTCAAGTGTCAACAGACTTATTTATGCATGGGGGAGGGGGAATCTCCTCTATGGTTTATGACTTTTATTTCATGTTTCACACTGTTCGAGAAATGGAGTTTTAAGCAACATACAATTGAATCTATATTGCTCTTTGGAGAAGGGCCAAGGAGCTTGGCAATCAATTAGTTCAGATCTTTTGATACTTGTTGCTAAAATCAAAGTCTAATATGATAACCTCTAGGTAGGGCTGCTTTCCCCGTCTTTCCTAGGGCTGTGCAGCTACCATATAGGAAATGGCACCTGCCTTGTCCCTCCAACTCCGTGCAATTGTTAGCACACAACAGTCTTTAAGTAATAAGGTCTTCTCCCTCTTTTCTCTTTTACTACAATTTTCCATCTTTTTTTTTTTTTTTTTAATTTGCTTGGCTTAATTTTCTAAAATAATTTCTTTTTAAATGTGTTTATTTTACAATGAATTTCCATTCACTACTCTTTCCTTCCCCTCCCCTAGCCTGACACTAATAACCACAATAGTAATGATAGCTAGACAAAGGCAAAATTATAATCTTTCTAGCCACAACAGTAAAGAAGATCTCCTCTGGCTCTCGCCCTCTCTCTCTCTGTCTCTTCCTGTAGTTTAAGAACTAATTGTCCATAATGAAGAGAAGCTGCCTCCTCCTGGAAAAAGCTACCATCTCCACAGCCCTACACCTCCCTGGGACACTGGTCTTAGGTCTGGGCTCCCTGGCTTTGGCCTTGGTCCCGGTTAGGGTGTAGGAGTGCTTGTGTAGAACCAGGGATGCAGTGGATGACTTCAGCACACTGCCAACCAGTGTGTGGTCACAGAGCCAGGGCTGATAGCAAGTTCAAAGAGCAGCTGCTAATTTATTAAATAATTCTCACTGTCCCCTAAACACCTTCTCCCTACAGCTCTTGTGATGGGGGGAGGGGCTGGTGCTGTGCTCATACCCCCAGCCCAGTTCCCTCTGCACCCTCGGCTCATCTAGCCTCATCACTAATTAAAGAGCCCTGGGCTTTGGACCTGAGCACGCAGGTCACTGAACTGTCAACTTCACCAGGACGGGAAGTCTCCAGTGTGACGTTTCCAAAAAAGATTCTGAACCAAGTGAAGTGATAGGATAGTGCCATCCATCTCCCTCCTGTAGCGCCCCTTTTGCCCCTTTCCCCCCAGGGAGCTAAGGACTGGGGGCTGTCAGGGCCTGGGAATCCTCCCAGTACTCTAACCCTGCAGGCTCGCAGCTTCCCTCTGGCCCACCCCCACTGTTATCTCCATACATATGCTGCTGCCCTAATTGTGACAAAGGTCTGGGAAACATTTTCTCTGCACTAATTTTATATTTCCCCTTTCCCCCTTCCAACATTAAACATAATTTTGCGCTGTCACTGTCACTAAGATTGCGGTTTGCTGATGTCTCTACTTGGAAACCCGAACCCTTTGCGTCCAACAGGGTGTTCTCCCCTGCTTGCAGGCCTGATTCAGTCTGTTGTCCTTCGGGGACTTTGGGGTTTGCATGGAAATGCTGAGCGGGAAGCCAGGTAGGGAAGGCCAGATGGGGCCCGCCCAGAACCCTGCAATCACCCCAACCCCCTTTCTCTTATGGAAAAAGGAACGAATGTGTTTTTGTTCAATAAAATTCCTCTCTCTCTCTCTCTCTCTCTCTCTCTCTCTCTCTCTGTGTGTGTGTGTGTGTGTGTGTGTGTGTGAATGTCTCAGTATGTGACAGGGAGCCACTTTTTAAGAAAGTCCCTTTGAATTTCTTCTTTGCTTGTTTTGCATTTGTCAGGGAAGCACTTATTCCATTGAGCCATCTCCCTTTTGCTTGTTTTTTGTATCTGTCCTCTTCAACTTTTATGTCCCACCTCACAAACACTACATTTTCTCTGGCTTTAGCCATAATCCTGTGGCCCAGTAACCATGTTCCTGGAGATAAAATCCACTTATCCCCATGTGGCCTCACCAAGGCCCAGTCACCCAGAGCCTTTGGTGACAGACTGGAGCAAGAGACATGAAGGTATTTCTCCTTTCCCAGCCCTGAACTTCCCTTCCTTTCATCTCCCAGCCTGGAGGGGCTCCAGATTTGAACACGTCTCACCACCTCTCCAGGTTCCCTCTCTGTGGCTCGGCTGCTTCTGATTTGCTTCCATTTTCTCTGGAAAGAGAGGCTGGCTGCTCTCTCCTCCCCTGGACAGCCGCTCCTCCTTGGAGCTTGTCTGCACCAAGCCCAGTGGGTTGCAGAGCGATTATCTCATTTCTCTGGTGCTGAGGGAAGCTGCTGGCAGCACCTGGGTCAGACATTCAGGGGAGAATCTGTGTCACAGACCCAACCCAAAGGTTAATTTTCCTTCATCAGCATCTCCATAGTCTGTTCCTAGTGCAAGATCTCAGTCCTGGCTCTGCTGCTTTTCTCCCTGCTACCCTCTCTCTGTCTTGGATATATGCATATTCCTCTCTCTCTCTCTCTCTCTCTCTCTCTCTCTCTCTCTCTCTCTCTGCCCCCCCATTCTGCCAGATTCCACATAGGCTTTCACCACTGATGACCCATTGCATTAATTTCCAGCCAATCCACCTATTTTCACCTGGATCTCCCTTCCCTGCACCTTTCCCCCACACACCCCATTCACAAGCACATTATGCTTTAGCTGAATTAGTTCATTTCTCCCTTTCATCTCTCTTCTCCCCCTTATTCTCTTAATGACCGCTAATAAAGGCAAAAGATACAAAACGGCAAGGTTGCGTGGGGAGCAGATGATTCCCCCCACACAACCTAAAAAGAAGCTGGAGGTTCCAAACGACATGAAACGGCAAAGGAAGGAGAATTGTATCTGTGGCTTGTGTGAGCCAGGGTGTTTGTGCGCCTCTATCTTTGCACGTTTCTTAAAGACTTCTCTGAACTGCGCTTGTGATGACTCCGCAGAGGCATGTACTGAAGCTTGTCACCATGTAGGACTTGGAGTTAACCTCTTATATCAAATGAATCTTTTCATTTAAAGAGCAATAAATCTCTTTCCAGCTACCTTCTGGTGACCCAGCCTGGGCTCAATGACACAAAACTGAGGCTTTATAACAATGACCAAATAAAGTTTCCCAAAGTGAGTTCGTTTTCGCTTCTTTCAGCTGAAAAATTCCCTCATCCAACAAATAAAGAGTTCAATGAAATTGTAGCTCTTCCTCAGTACACAGAAGGCTGGAAATTTCTTTAGATTTTTCCCAGCAAGCCTGTTGACTGAAATGGTTTTACAAACTCAGATGCTGCAATGATTTAGAGTTTGTTTTTTTTTCTTCAACAAGTCATTATTTTGGTATGCGGTTGAGGTGGGCCTGAAACAATGTAATGATCAATGTAAGATGGGGATGGGATGTGGAGGGGGCCTGTCTATGACCAACAGAGTTGACACCAGAAACATGAAAGCCAGTTGGGTCTCCAGGGATGGAATTTGGGGAAAAGCCTGCACACGTCTACTCTGGCCTAGAAAGAAATACATTGTTGCCAATAACAAAACCCACAGCATCCGAGCCCTGCCTGCATTCTAGCCAAGCCCCTCTCAAGGTATTTTAGCAGCACTGTTCATTTTGAGGGGGTTTCTGGGCCATTTGAAATTCAACCTTTAACCAGCCTGCTCATCGCATATGGTTACAGAATTCATTTTCTGATTTAATGCCCCTCCTCCTGTATTTTCTTTATTTCCTGATGGCCTCCCAGGGGGTTCATCCTTTTTCCCTTTCTTTTCTGTTTTTCTACTTTTGCTCTGTCCACCGACGATTCAGTGTTTTTCCTGTTTCTACTGCTCACTCATTTGCTTCCTTTCTTTCCTTCCTTAAGAGGCAGAGGAAAACGAAAAGAATAGGAGGGGGATTTCCAAAGCGTTCCTCTCTAAGCATTATTAATTACTGTTATAAGGCTGGCGATTCTTAACTAATAACAAAGTTGTAAATTACCACTGACTTTCGGGTAGTCCTCATTTGTCAGCTTTGATTGATTTGATTAATATTCCACTCTTGGAAATAATTTCAGCCACACTTACAATCAGCGCCACTCATGATGAAAAGAGGAGACTTCCACCCCTGCCCAGGACCCTGCTCCTTGGTTTACTATTCACTCCAAGTTTTGGGTTCTGTCCTGAGTTCTGCGCCTTTCACTGAGAAGAAAATGGGACTGAACTGGCATATTTTCTTCTGTTCAGCTATTTATGTGTAATCTAAAAAAAACTTTTCAAAGCTATTGAACAGCTGAGGGAGTAAAACACTGCTTCCAAGATCTCCTGTATTTTTTTTAAATTTCATACCCGAGGCTAATAGGATAAGTTTTTAAAAGGTCCCTAAATTCTAGAAATACAACAAAGTCAATCCCTATTTCTCCTTGTCCTCCTTCTAAGAAGAGGCCAGCCTACTCTCTTCTCAGGCCTAGTGAAGTCAGTACTCTGAAGGGAAAAGAGGTGGCTGGGCCATAGGGCAAGTGCCCTGGACGGGACTCTGAGAAGATGCCACCTTAGCAGAAAAGGTCACATTGTCCAAAACTCCTACTGTGTTCCACTAGCATGTCGAGAATGCAATTTTTGAAACTATCATACCTGCAGCCACCAATACCTCTGGAGTTTTAATCTTGATTATATCATTAAGTGAAGTACTGTGCCTGTCAGGACATTGAGCATGATTTATGACATCTGACTATTAAAGGATCAATTGGGAATATCACTATTGTCATCTGTCAATCGTTAAAGGCTGGGGGTATTTCTCACATCACAGTTGTTTGTGACAGATATAAGATAGACTGCAGGAAAAAAGATTACTTGGGGTACTGGCTTGCTAGGTACTTCAGGGAGTGAGTGGGGTGCTTCTGTGTCTTACACTTAGAAAGCTTCAAGATTGTTTTCTTTAATGTCTAAATCAGGGAGGTCTCCCTGGGGTTGAGTAGTGGAAGGAAAGAAAGGGGTTGCACCGACCCTGGCTATCAGGGACCTGCCTTTCCGGGCACCAGGTGATCCGGTTATTAGAAAAAGGGAAAAACTACCAACGACGGGAGGTCTCCATATGACGATGGGTGCTGGGGATACACTGCGTCTTTCCAGCAAATATGCAGACCTTGCTTATGCCCTCAGACCCGGAGGTGTTTAGTTTCGGGGATCAAAGGAAAAGGTTCTCTGTCTAGAGCCGCTCCTCCCTTGACCTTCCACCTGCTCTGCATATTGGAGGCGGGTGCGAAAGGCGGGCGCAGCGACCAGGCCTGGAGAAGCCCGAGCGAGCGGAGGCCCTTTGTCTCCAAACCGAGCTCAGCGCCTGCTTTCTTCCACCCTTGTGGGGCGCAGCCCGGGCCTCGCGGGGCATAACTATTTGGTGTCACCTCCCTGCTTTAGGGGCACGGAAGAGACGGCGGAGAATAGGGCAAAACTCCGATCTGCTGGCCCGTAAAAGAACCTGAGCTCAGGGCCTTGCCTCTGCCCGCAACAAGGCTCTCCCGCGAGGACGCGCACCGGGCCACGACCGCCCGAGGCCCTTCCTCGGCTGCTGAGGCATCGGAGTCACTCAAGCGCCCCCTGGGAGGCCAAGCTCGCCCTGGAGCCGCCCTGGCCAGAGAAGGAGCAGGACGTGGGCCTGGAGCCTGGCTGCAGAACTGACCCACGGCCTCCAGCGGCCCTGCCTGCCGCGGTCTGGCCCCTGCAAAACCTCGGTGCCCCTGTGCCTATCGTTCTTTCGAGATCCCTGGGCTTAAAAGATAGAACTGGGCTAAAATTCATTGATTTTCCTCTCCCAGGCCACAGGTTTGGGACCGCAGAGGAAAAAGTGAGAAGGTGGCCTCGTGGAGAGCTTTTTTTGGCAATACCCTGTAGTCCTGGGTTGGAAGTTCACTGAGGAGCACAAACCTGGACCCCCACCCCCAGTCCTATGACTTCATGAGCTGCCCAGCTAATTAGCTTTCAGACCTAAATGTGGTCAGCAAGGTTCATCTTTGGCTGTGAAACCTGGGACAAGTGGGAACAAAACAGCATATAGATGGTCAATAAATATTAGCTGTCTTTTTATTAGGCCTGTCTGCTTTCCTGAAAGAGTGTCCGCTGCTTCACACTCACGCATCCCAGACCAGACACCATAGCTACGTCTTCAAGGGGTCCAGAGGCCCAGCAGCCACCTTGCTTCATCTGAGCCCTGGACTAAGAGCTCGGCAGCTGGGGACAACCTGACAGGGCCTCCAGTAGGCCTGAGGCACCAGAACTGGGCTGGGAGACCTAGAGCAGGTGCTCTAGGTCCCTGAAGGGCCTTCCCTTGGTCAGCACCAGGGGAATGAGTTCTAGTTAAAGAAGAACGTCTTGAGAAGTGATGATCCACCTCTTTTCCTTCCTTCTTTCTTTTTTCCCCCTTCTTTCTTTGGAAAAGAACCCTGGATAAAATAGCGTGTGGGTGGGAGGTAGGGGCTGCTCTGGAGCCCTGGGAGGCAAGAGAAGAAATGCACAGGAAGTCCAAAACACCGGGATGACATCCATTTTCTTCCAGAACAATTCTTTGGGAAGCCTCCAATCATGCCCCAACCTATGAGGGTGTAGGATAAATTGTGACTATAGGTACATCGTCCATGTAACTGTATTTTAACTGTAGTTTAATCATCATAAATAAATACCACTCCATCTTCCGTTTTTTTTTTTTTTTTATTATTAACAATACTAATAATACTGTTGCAATTATTTTGTAAACGACATTTTGGGCTTAAAGGCCCCCGGGGCAGCTGCTGAACCCACTCCCAGCACGTAGGTCATCTGCTGCACCGGGTCTGACCCGGCCGGGTCCCTCTCACCTTCCCCCTCCCCCAGTCTTTCCCTCTTGGATCTGGGTTCCCTAAAAAACGACAAATGTCATTTTCACGCTGACTCCTCTGCCCCTTTTGATTTCTAACCCTTTCTGCGCTGTGCAAGAATCACCCGGCACAGGCCTGGCGGTGCGCGTCCCGCGGCCTGCGTTGTTTGGTTATTGATGAAACCTTGGTTTCTTTGCCAAGGGTGATTTGCTACTAGATGTGGAGCGAGGGATGCAGGGAGACAGGGATCTAAGGAGTTCGATGTATGCTTCAGAGGTGGCAGAAATTAAGCCACTGGAAGAAAGATATGACTCAGTGTGCCCCTCCCCCTCCCACACGCGACCCAGTGTCTCCGCGCCCTTGAGGGACGAGCCTTGGGGAACGAGGCCCTGACTTCCCGCTTCTCTCCTTGCCACTGAGAGCCCAGGACGCCCTGCGCTCGGCTTCTCCCAGCCCCCGGGAGGAGGCGCTGGTGGCCGGGTCAGCCTCTGGTCCCTGCTAGTCTGGACCCCCATTCACAAAGCCAAGCTTGGAAAAGGACACACACACACACACACACACACACACACACACACACACACACACACACACACACACACAC